>VXBP01002725.1:87425-115245 GCA_013400115.1 Rhinopomastus cyanomelas | reverse complement strand
TAGGCACCTCTCCCGTTCCCCAGGACCTAGCAAAGATGATGGAGAGTGGCTTAGCAATGACATCTGCCATCTCCCTTAGCACTCGCGAGTGCATCCCGTCCGGGCCCATGGATTTGTGTACATCCAGTTTGCTCAACTTTTCCCTAACCCAGTCCTCATCAACCAAGGCAGGTTCACCTGTTGCCTCAACCTCCTCTGTAGTCTGGGGTCTAATGTCAAGACAACCCTTAGCAGTATAGACAGAGGCAAAGAAAGCGTTAAGTATCTCTGCCTTCTCTGCATCCTCTGTTTCCAGGGTACCCACCTCATTCAGCAGGGTGCCTACGTTGCTTCTAGTTTTACTTTTACTTGCTATATATTTGAAGAAGCTCTTTTTGTTGCCTTTGACCTCTCTTGCAAGGTTTAATTCCAAGGAGGCCTTGGCTTTTCTAGTTACATCCCTACATTCCCTCACCAGAGCCTTATAATCACCCCCAAGTGGCCACAGAAGAGGACCAGGAAGTCTTGGGCAGGAATCGCAGCACCACGTTCATTCATTACCTTCCTGCAGCCCTGGTGTTTCCCACCTGCTCATCCTCTGCTGCTTAAAAATACTTTTGGAGTTCTTTAAAATCATCTTTTTCTGGAGGGGTTTCTAGGAATACCTCAATCTAGCCCTCAGGACCACAGATCCTCCCTCTCCAGGGAGTGAACACAAGAGGATTGGAAAGGAGCAGCCACTGAGTTAAAAACCTGCTTTTCCCAGCTTGAGCATCCAGCAGCTGGGGAACGTTTGATCTTGTGCTGGTGGGATGTCTGCACTGAAGCAGAAGATAGTTGCAATGTCATGGAGCTCTTTTTTCCCTGGAAGAGTTTAGCAGCTCTACTGGATGTAGATGATGAACTGTGATGTTCTTCTCAACAGGAGAGATGTTTACTCTGGAAAGCGGGGCTGTGGGTGGTGACGGGGGGAGGTCTGTACTGCCCAGGAATAGTCCTGCACATAGCTGGGCTTCTTTGCCTTTTGGGGTTGCTACAGCAAGTTGCAAAGGAACAATGGTTTGAAGTTCAGCACCAGAAGAATTATGCACTTGAGCTTTCTGTAGCTCCAGTTCACCCTTTTCCACCTTCTTAAGGCAGTTTGAATATCAAGGCTTAGAACCCTACGTAACCTCAGCGATTCTGATGGGACCTGCCTGCTTCCTGGGCAAGGATGCAAGTGGGGTTCAGGTTCTTGGTCAGACCTTGAAGTCTGCTTTGGAAAAACTGCTCAGGAAATGATGGTTTTTCCTGGCAGACCTGAGCTGGCACCTTGGTGCCAGTAGGTATGTGGGCTGGTCCTGACCCTGCTGGTACTGGGTTTGCTGCAATGAAGGAGCAGGTTTTACCTTCCAGCTGTGGCCATGAATTTCCTCTCCCTCTAATTTTGCTTAGATTCTGTGCTTCTTGGCGGACACTTCCTTTCCCAGAAGTGGTTGATTTGGGCCATTTGCCGAGGGGCAGCTCTATGAGTAAAATGGAACCATCAGCTTTGGGTCCCAGCACAAAGGTGGTTTTCATGTGCTAACTGGGTTATGTGGATAAGCTAATTGCTCAGAGAAGTTGATTTTTCATTTGCTCTTTATTTTTCCTCTTGGCTGAATCAAAAGAGGATAGAGTGTCCACAACAGAGCAGTGAATTAACCCCTGGGGAGCCAGTGCCCATCCTTTAAGCCCCTCTGCCCCCTCTGCTCAGTTCTGCCTGTTCCATCCATCCAACTCAGCTACATGCCTTGTCTGGGTATAAATCCTCCCTTCAGGCCGGACTGTGCTTTGCTGGAAGGGACTCAGTCCTTCTGGGTAGTTCAGCTACAGTTCCTGTTCTGGGCTTCAATTTCTGCTCCAGGTTTCTGCCTTCCCTTTAGACTCTATGGCAGTGAAACGAGGTCTTCAGCATCTCACGGGTGATGTTACTTCATTGCTGTTCTAAGTGTTGGGGTGAGAGCATCAGGGCTTGCAGGGCTTAAGAGAATTTTCAAATGTGTTTTGTAAAAATGTCTCCCGTTGTTCTGACTGCCTGAAAGGGCTCTAAAAATGCTCCCAGCGGCTCCTCTCCGGAAGTGGTGTGCAGGGTGTTATCTGTCCTCTCCACTCTATTTCCTTTTCTTCCCCCTCCTGAAGAACAAAGATATAAACATGGAGATGAAGAGATGCCGGAGGGAAAAAAATGTAATAACTGCCTGTCTGCCCAGAGGAAACCACAAATAACAGCCTGGGAGTAAACAGCACTGAGAGCCCCATGGCACAGCTCAGGGGGGCCACACGTCCTGTGGGAAACCCACTTTCTTTGACAAAACCCATGGCTTGGGCACAGCATGAAGAGCTAAGGAGTTAAAAATATGTGGAGCTGAAGAGGCAGTGATCCCCCAGCTGTTAGTGCTGTTTTCCAGTGAAGAAAAGTCAGGTAGGTCTGCTCATGCAATCTATGGGCAGCATTAAGACCAAGGTCTTAATGGAGTGTAGTAGCTTGCACTTGTAGGACTCAGACTGATGATCTGTGAACCTTCTCCTTGTTTTCACAAAGGAAGCCAATGAAAGTCTGCAATGGGCTGGATGTGAATGGTCCCAGAGCTCTGGGCTGTGCTATCACCCCTCTGGCATGACTGCTGCTCTCTAGCTGCCAAAACCCCTCTAGCCACAGTGGACCTTCCCCACTAAGTGCCTGCCTTTCTGTTGCCCTGACGCAGCTCTCTATTGCAGAAGGGTTTTGCAGAGCCCATATAAATCATTGCATTCAGCAGCGAAAAGCAGCACGGGGAGGCGGATGCAATTAAAAGGGCAGCTCAGCTCAGCTTTCCGTCTAGACAGGCTTCTCCTAAAATAACTGGCACTTGGAGCATCCACCTCTGAGGAGAAGGGGCACCTCTTTGGGCCAAATCCCATGGCCTTTGGAATCACAATAAGACTTTCAGGGCCAGAGCCGTGCTGCAGGGCTGGGACACGCTTGGGCTCAGCCAGTGCACAGAGCTGGAAGGGATGAAGTGAAAGCTCAGCTTCCCAGACCTGTGGTTAGAGCCCTCTGTGTGTGAAGCATGGAAGGAGACTGAAATTTAGCAGCTGGACATACTCTAACTTCTGTAACCCCACCTGAGCAATGACTGATGACCTGGTATTTTAGCAGCACTCAAGCTGCCTCATCTGTTTTGTGTCCCCAGTGACTGAGTGTGGACAGAGGCATCAGGAGCGGCCCTGCCTGGCTGGGTGAGGTGAGACAGATGGGACATGCTGTGTGCACAGCAATGCATAAAAACATCAGGATTCCCTGGAAGTGACAGCAGTGATAGCTGCTCCTTCCTAAGAAACAGCACCAACTGGTGCACGTGGGTGTAAACCCAGTGGCATCGGGATAAGTGAAGCTCACAGCGCTGTGGCTGGACTCATGAGTACTGCAGAACAGTTTGGCATGGAGGGGAAGGAAAAAGCTGTCTGCAGTGAGCAGAGCCTGCTCTGGATGGTTCCAGCCTGCTTTGGCAAGAAGGGCCTGAATTTGCTCCATTGCATGAACGGCCAGAGGCAAGAGGACTGGTGCAGAGTCAGACACACCAGACCTTACTCAGCTGCACAGGATGTTCCCAGCAGGCATGGAAGGGCTGGAAGGGCTCAAGGCTGGGTGGATCATGGTTGCCATCCCAGCAGAAGGCTGAACCACGTTCTAGTTCTTACCTTTGCAGTGCAGTGGTGGGGCTTTGGTAGGCAGTGGGATCTCTCCTCTGGGAGCTGCCTGCTCTGGGCAGTCCCAGACAGCCTCTGTAGCTGCACCAAGTGCTGAAGGGTACTAGGCTGGAGCATTATTTGGAAGTTTTGATGCATTTCAGCTATTTGCTGCCAGGGAAGGGAAGCTGGTGGGAGTAAAACTGTGGCAGGAACACAGGACTGAGACTTCAGTGCTGCCTAATTCTCCCATCTGAGGCTCCAGCCCCAGTGATTTTTCTGCCTTTCATTGGTTGGTTGGTGCCTCATTTTACCTGTACCAAGTCCTGCCTGGCTTTTGTGGTGAATTAATCCATGCTGTACCCCTAAAGACCTCTCAAGGAAGACTGCAAATGCTCATTTTAATCTCTCAAGTTTCTAAGGGAAGGGGAAGGCAGAGATCCTGATACTGAGTTTCTGCCTCTTGGTGTCAGACTGTAGCAGCCTATGGCACTGGAGCAGCATTTTGCTTGTTTATTTATATTTTTCTTTATGTGGGGAGTTACACATCCACTATGGCTGGAAATAGCTGGGGAGTGACTCACGCAGGGGCTGGTTTAACTGGTCTGCTCTGGGTAGCAGCTGTGTTTGGCACCTGGGATAGGCTCTTTCCAACAGGCTTCACTACACAAGGGCAGGGGGTGTTCTCTGTCGTTTGGATTTGTTGTACCTCTGAACTTGGTCAGCTCCATGTCTCATGGCCTGTTGCACAAGGGCTCACATTTCCAGTACAGCCAAACCCCCAGGGCCTGACATGGAGCTGGGGGAGAAGCTTTCTATTGAAAATAGAAATATCTTTGCTCATATTTTATTATAAATGCTCCCTGCAATTCACTTTACCCCTCTACACTGGTCCATGCACCTGTTATCCTAAACCCCAGGCAGCACAGTGCCTGTGCTGAGGACCTTAGCAGCTGGTGCAGCCCTGGATGTGGCCACAACTCCCAGCTGTTGAGAAGCTGTCTGGGACCCAGGGGTGGGATGGTGATGTGGTTGGTGACCCTGAGACCACAGCCTGTGGTAGGGGATAACTGCCTGTGGTGCCAGCACTGAGGTTTCTGCTTGTCTGTCTTTCCTCAGAGTGGCTGCAGTCTGTCCAAGCGATGATGATCCTCTCCATTATCTTCAGCGTCTTGTCCCTGTTCCTGTTCTTTTGCCAGCTGTTCACACTCACCAAGGGTGGGCGGTTTTACCTTACTGGAATCTTCCAAATCCTTGCTGGTAAGTGAGGGCTGGTCAATCAAGCTGCCACTGGTGGGAGAGGGATTTCAAACAGAGGACAAGACAATGGTGGAAATGAACATGCTCTGGGCTACTGAAGTAGGATGGACCCAAGCTGGTTCCTTTGTGTCTCAGTGAAGGAAAGAGGGGTGATTAATTTTGGTCTGTTGAGGTCTCACACACCCCAGGATGGGGTCTGGCTCTCAGATCACATTGTGCACCCAAGAGTTTGTGCCCTGGCATCATGGAATGGGCAGGAGGATCTCTGCCCTGTTTGGAGAGGTTTTGGAATGACAGGGTGCCAGACCCATCAAGCCAAGCCAGAGCTGTGTGGGTACTCCTGGGCAGTGGGACAGGCAGGGTTTAGGGGCTGTGGGACCAAGGGCTCTCTCCACGGCTCAGGGTGGAGTGTTGAGGGCCCAGGGTGGCTGTGCTGGCTCTGGGACCCACCTTCATTGGGCTGGGTGAGGTTTCCGCAGCTGCTGGTAGGGTGGGGGAAGTAGTGACAATCCTCTTTTGGCAAAAGAGGATCCAATGATTATTTATAAACTTGATGGGGACGGGAGGGGCTGGTGCTTTCCCCATAAGCAAAGATCCTGTTGGTGCAGGATGAGCCAGCTGACTTTGAACTGTCAGCTACTATTTTTAACTCTTAAGGATCTCAGCGTTGGAAATGAGCCACAGTTCATGTCCTACGTTGCAGTTCTCCAAATATAGATGCTGTGAAGCCACCAGCTCTGTTTACATTTCCAGGTATGAAAGCAGCACAAGTGTTAAGTGTAGAAAAATTGTGCAATGAGGTTCTGGCTGAATATGACATAATGTCTGTGGAGGAGATGGAGCATTCATGAGAGCTTTAGATGTTGTTGAAGTAAAAACTACCGTAGGTATTGCCACCAGATCAGCGAAAAAACCCATCCACTGAATCCAGACAAAGTTTCTGAGCATCTTCTGAGTGGCTGGTCTTCACCAGTGCCAACCTATATTAGTAAGCATGATGTGACCTGTATCCAAAGTGTATCTGCTTGGTCATAATGCAGGTGATGAGTTCAGTTCAGTTCATTGACTCCAGGAAGATGGATATGGTGAAGCCCATGGGGACATGGAGGAGAAATTGTAATTAATAATGCAGTTATATGCCTGAGAGCCTGTCTGATAGAGCTGGGGACAGAAGGCTCCTCTCTCCTGAGGGATTGCTGGTGAATCCTCATTCTCAGAGGAAGAGAAAATGAGTCTGTGCTGTGCTGGGTGTCCTAAGGGGATGCAGGGTCAGGCCACAGATCTATGGTCTCATTCCTTGTTGAGCTTCAGGCATGGGTCAAAGCCATCCCCAGACTGCATGAAGGACAGGAAAAATGTGACCTGATCCAATGAAACTGTCACATGGCCTGGAGGCCTTGTAAGCAGAGGTCTGGGTTTAGATGGACCCTGGAGAGGTGGGTGCTGATGGCCACCCTTGCAGTTCTCTCTGGCCAGGGCTGGAGGAGGGGGCTCAGGGCAGCTGTGGTTTTTGTGACCCTAAATTTCAGGGTTGTTAGTAGGAAACAGGACATGGCTGTGACAGTGCTGTCAGGAGATCCCACTGGCCAAAGATCCTGAACCTCATGTGGTCTTCTTGCAGTTTGCTGTAGAAGACCATCACCTGTCTAAAGCAAATGGAGGAAGTATCTGTGACCTTCAGGCACTGCAGGTGTTTATTTATGCCTTGCAAAGCCTTGGTACCGTAGATGCAGATTGGGGTTGTACCTGCTTGAGTGCCTTTTTTTCTGAGTTCCAGCAGGAGAGAACCCTTTCCTTCTGGGAAGGGATGAGAAATCTCTTCCTGAAGCCCTCTTTCACCCTGCACCTCCTTCTGGGGTGATGCCATTAGGCAAAGCTGAGGGCCTTCAGTTTTAGAGCCTGACCAACAGCAATGCAGGACTTGAAACAGCAGGTGCCAGGGGCAGGACCTCTGGGTGTGACACTGTTGGGTAGCAGAGTCAGGCAATGGTGCCCTGAGATCTGGGGAGAGTGGCAGGTCTCCACTATGACTTTGGCTGTGGCTCAGGAGAACTGGGGCGTGGAGGTAGGAGCAAGAAGAGATGCACTAAGTCGCTTGGATCTGTCTGTACAGTGCCAAAGCAAGATGCATCTTCAGAACCTTCTCCATGCTACTTGGAAACAAGCCCCAATGCTGAACTTGCCTTAATGGGATTCAGCCATCACAAAGGCATCAAAAGGCCTTTGACAGATCCCCTCTATCCTTGGTGGGTCCATCACATCATAGAATCATTAGGGATTGGAAGGGACCACGAAAGATCATCTAGTCAAATCCCCGGCCACAGCAGGATCACCTAGACCAAGTCACACAGGAACATATCCAAACAGGTCTTAAATATCTCCAAAGAAGGAGACTCCACAACTCCCCTGGGAAGCCTGTTCCAGTGCTCTGTCACCCTCACTGTGAAGAAGTTCCTTCTGGTATTTATATGGAACCTCCGACGTTCCAGCTTACACCCATTGGCCCTCGTCCTATCACTAGATGACATTGAGAAGAGCCTGGCTCCATCCTCCTGACACCCACCCCTTACATATTTATAAACATTAATGAGATCACCCCTCAGTCTCCTCTTCTCCAAGCTAAAGAGACCCAGCTCCCTCAGCCTTTCCTCATAAAGGAGGTGTTGCACTTCCTTCATCATCCTTGTTGCTCTATGCTGGACTCCCTCCAGAAGCTCCGTGTCCTTCTTGAACTGAAGGGCCCAGAACTGGACACAATACTACAGATGTGGTCTCACTAGTGCAGAGCAGAGGGGAAGAAGAACCTCTCTCTGTCTACTAACCACCCCACTTCTGATCCACCCCAGGATGCTGTTGGGTAACTTCTCAGATGTGCAAGTCCAGCATGAGAGAGATACTGGTTTGGGCTTCTCAGGGTTTGACTCAACTTAGCTACCACTCTCTTCAGCCTCAGTATCATTTCTATTCCTTTTCTCTCACCCTAGAGCCTCTGTTCCCATGGGGTGGACAGCGTAACCTCAGCCTTGGGGCTTGTATTTCCACATAGCCCACAATTATTTTGAAAAACCTGCATTGGAGAGCTGACCTTGAGCATGAACCGAGCACCCAGCCTGGTTATTCTGCAGGACTGGGGCTGCAGTGACACATTATAAGAATGTTGAGGTGCTGGAGTGGGGCCAGAGGGCAACAAGGCTGGGGATAGGTCTGGTAAATGGGGCCTGTGGAGAGTGGCTGAGGGAACTGGAATTATTTAGTCTAGAGAAGAGGAGGCTGAGAGGAGACCTTCTTGCTCTTTACAGCTACCTACAAGGAGGTTGTAGTGAGGTTACTGCTGTTCTCTTCCCTCAAATTACTAATGATATGACAAGAGGAAATGGCCTCAAGTTGCATCAGAGGAAGTTTAGATTGGATCTTAGGATTCTTTCCTGAAAGAGTGGTTTGGCACTGGAACAGGCTGCCCAGGGAGGTGGTGGAGCCTCCATCCCTGGATGTGTTTAAAAACTGAGTAGCTAGAGCACTTGAGGCTGTGGTCTGAGGGTTAAGGAGATGCTGGGATGAGGGCTGGAGTTGATGATCCTGGAGATCCTTTCCAGCCATAGTGATTCTATAATTGAAGGTAGCCTTGGTCCTCCTGACCCCTCAAACTCTAAACTTAACCCTCAAAGCAAAACTAGTGTGTTCTTAAAATCAGGCTGCCAAGTGGTGATGCACAGATGTGAGCAGCTGGATGCAAGTGTCCTTCTCTGCCTAAGTGTGCTCTCCAGGTCATACCCGGTGCAGATGCTACACAAGTGCAGCTGTAACCATCACTTCCATTGTGTCACATTCCTCATGCAGACAATTGCCACTGTATTCTGTGCTGTCTGTAGGTGACCTCCGTGGCCATGTGCCTGTTCTCGGTCCCACCAGCACGGGCAGAGCATTGTTGAGCTCTCTGTGCATGGGCTGGGCAGTGGGAGTTGGTTCTGTACTCAGAGAATGGAAACTGCAGCAGTGGCGCTTTAATGAAGCCAATTTCCACTTCTGCACTTTCCCAGAACAAAGAGGCAGTGTCCAGTGGAATTAGGGCTCAAATATCACCATGGTTAAATGTAGGTGGTCCTGAGGTCCGTGCAGGGGATTTGGAACTTGGCTCTGACCACAGCACCACCACTGTATAATAAAACTGCTGGACTTGACTGAAAGAGCTTGTTTTGGGGCAGAAATAGAGGTGGCTTTGTGTTGGCTTGGAGCAGCACTGATGGACTGCTTTTACAACAAAGCTTATCTGCTGTTGACCAGAGCTGGACCTGGCTGGACAGCCTTGGGGGATCTGCACAGCCCAAGGCAGGTCACTGGTGAGGGTGGGTGCATAAGATGGGGAAGATGGACAAAGGACAGGGGATGACAGAGCACAGACCTGCCGAGAGCATCCTTGGTCCCCAGCTGTGCTGGCCTGGGCAGGGGATTAAAGAAACGTTAGGGCTTTGAAAGAAATGAGTTTGTGTGTAACCTTTTGCAGCAGCTCTGGCAGGGTAGATCAGGTTATGGTCTGGGGTTTAAATAAGCTGCCCATGGGAGTGGCATTGCCTCAGAGTTGGGGCATGCCTGATGCTTGTCTGAGGGATGGCTTAGCCCAGGTGATGCTCTAGCCTTGTCCCAGGGGCTCCTACTTTACTTGCTGAAAGGAAAACTATCTGCACTCCCCTGCAGACATCACACCCCCAAACCATAGGATCACAGAATGGTCTGGGTTCGAATGGACCTCAGATCACCCAGCGCCAACCCCCTGCTGTGGGCATCAACACTTCTCACCACACCAGGTTGCCCAGAGCCCCATCCAACCTGGCCTTGAACACTTCCAGGGATGAAGCAGCTACAACCTCCCTGGGCAGCCTGTTCCAGTGCCTCATAACCCTGACTGTAAAGAATTTCCTCCTAATATCGATCTGAATCTCCCCTCTTCCAGCTTTAAGCCACTCCCCTTGTCGTATCACTACAAACTCCGTAAAAAGCCCTTCTCCAGTTTCTCATGGGCCCAGACCATCCTTTTCCTGGAGTCAGGACACAGTGGGGCAACAATAAAAACCATTTCCCATGCTGGAAAAACAGCTGGCACTAGGTGTTAATCAATCTGTTTTCCCAGCAGGGAATTGCTCGGTACGTGGCCTCACTAACCCCTTCCCTGTGTACTTCCCTCGGCAGGGCTCTGCGTGATGAGCGGTGCAGCCATCTTCACAGTGAGGCACACAGACTGGCACGAAGCCTCGGAAAACAACTCCTATGGCTACCCTTACGTCCTGGCATGGCTTGCCTTCCCTCTGGCCCTGGCCAGCGGCATCGTCTACGTCATCCTACGGAAGCGTGAGTGACAGCCACAGGGAGGCAGGCGGCGTGGCGTGACAAGGGCACTCATGACGTCCACGGAGGAGATGGAGGCGGGGGAAAATAGACGAGAAAACGGAAAGAAAAATTAACCAAAAAAAAAAAAGAAAAAAATGAAGAAAACAAAAAAAGGCCTAAACCCTTCCACCCAAAAACCAAAACCAAACCCAACCGACCCCAACAGGAAACACTCCAAGGGTTACTTGTTAATTGAAGATGTATATAGTATCTATGGTTTAAAAAAAAACCTATTTATAACACTTTTTACATGTATGTACATAGTGTTGTTTGCTTTCGTTGACCATGCGCTATGTTTTAAAGCCTAAAGCAAGTGCCTAAGGAACTATTACCCTTAACAGTGTAACAAAAGCGCGGTGATTTTCCTCTCATGCAAAATCCTCTTTGACCTGATCTTCTCTTCCCTGCCATCCCAGCCCATATCAAACCATCAGAAACCCCCCAGCTCTGACTGGTTTTGGGCTGGTGTAAATCGGGGTACACCTGTTTACGCCAGCTGGAGGGTTGCCCCCCCACACCTCCCGCTCCTGCCACATGCTGTGATCCTGGTAACTGAAGTGCATGTCCAGATCTGACGGGAGATGCTTCCAAAAGGTTTGAAGTATTTCAGAGCAAAGGCTTTGATTGCCACAAGTGCCTAAATGACTTACGTGCCTGAGTCTCACCTCCTTGTCACCACACCCGCTGGGAGTTTGGGCTTTTAACTCACTTAGGTTGACTTGTAGTCCCGTGCAAGCTCTGGGGTGCTGGCAGGGCTGAGGTGTGTGCTGAGCTGTGCTGTGCCGAACTGAACTGCCAGGGCACCGACGCTCCTGCCCATGAAATGTGTTTTATCTTTGCTGTGAAGCTAAAGTACTGATGAGAAAGAGGCAAACCCAGTATATCTATGAAATCAAATACCAGATGTATGAAATGGTGCTATCTATTTACCATTCCTTGTATCGTTAGCCATTTAACCTTCTGCACTGGAAATTCAGTTAACGACCGTGAGGTAAAACAGCGAAGCTAGACCTGAGAAATAATTCTGTGTAATATAAATGAGCTGTAACTGCTTTCGTACCTAGATTTTGCTCTTACTCTTTATTTTTAATAAAGCATTTATAACTAAGGTTCCTTTGTTCCCCTCCCTGTGGTCAAGAGGAACAGAAACCAGCTCTGGGTGGAGCACTGTGGGTCTCTGCCGCTGGAGCAAGACATCTGTCCTCTGTGTGTCAGCGATGGGTCTGGCCATGAATTGAGCAGGCACCTGCACAGACCCCAGGCTGCCTCCTGAGGACTCCAGACACCATGTTGCTGTTGCAGTTCTTGTTTCATTTTGGGGTTTTGTGGTTCTTTTTTTCTTTTGGCTTTGCTTTTCTGATTTTATACCGACTGTGTGGACTAAAAAGCAATGAAATAAAAGTCAGAATAACTCAGTTGCTTATGCTTTTTGGCATTTTTGTGGGTCTACCACCAGTCTGCTTGTATGGTCATCTCATCGGAGCTCTCTATGATGGGGTTGTCCAGCCTGGAGAGGAGATGGCTCTAGGGAGACCTTAGTGCAACATTTTGGTGCTTTAAGGGGACTGGTAAGAATGATGGGGGCAGACTTTTCAGAAACAAGACAAGAGGTGATGGCTAAACTAAAAGAGAGAGATTCAGACTAGAGATTGGGAAGAAACTGTTTACACTGAGGTGTGGTGAGACCCTGGACCCGGTTGCTCAAGACTGGTGGTAGAAGCCCATTCCTGAAACACGCTGGGCCTTGGTTCTCTGAGCAACTTGCTCTAGTTGAAGATGTCCCTCCTCACTCCAGGGGACTGGGCTAGACCTTTGAAGGTCCTTCCAACCCGAACTGTTCTGTGATTCTATGTGCTGTAGCAGATTTGTGGGCTAATTAAAGCTGCTGAGAGAAGTTCTGAGCTTGCTGCTGTCTGCATGGCAGCTGCACCTGCAGTTAAGACAGCACCAGAGGTAGTGCCCAGGGCCCCATGCCTTAGTGCTGGTGAATGCTCATCTTTCTGCCTCTGTCCCAAGAAGCTCCTGTGATGTGACCACCACCTCCCCAAGAACAGGAACCAGGAAAGATCTAGTGGGACACACTTAACCACTCCCAGTTTCCTGAGCAGAGATATGGTTCAGGTCAGCATCAGCCACCCTGAGGGGATCTGGTGGGTCTGACACCCGGCATGAACAGCAGAAGCCTTTCAGTCCCCTGTGCCAAAGCAGCCGTGGATGGGGGTTACAGCTGTGGCCAGGGGCACTGGCACATTGCAGTGTGTCCAGCACTAATGGCTGGCACGGAAGCCATCACACTTCCGCTTGCTCATTCATTTGGCTCTGAAATACTTGAGCTGCAGCAACTGGTGCTGGCAGGAACACAATGGTTCTTGCAAGGCCACGTGTTGAGGGCAGATATTAATATCAGGCCAGATCTTAGAGAGCCCTCAACACAACCACATTCAAAAGGGAAGGTGCAGAAGATGTTTCACACCTCCTCAGCCACTCATCGTGGGGCTTGGGCAGCTCAGTGTCACCACCCTGGCATCTCCCCTGGTGGCTGGGGCTCTTAGTTCAGTTCTGCAGGGTCCTACACTTCAGCCACAATAACCCTCTGCAGCTACAGACTAGGGCATAAGTGGCTAGAGAGCAGCCTGGCAGAGAGGGATCTCAGACTACTGGTTGACAACTGCCTGAACAGGAGCCAGCAGGGAGCCCAGGTCAATGGCATCTTGGCTTGTATCAGGAATAGTGCGGCCAAGAAAGACTAGGGGCATAATTCTCCCACTGTACTGGGCATTGGGGAGGCCTCCCCTCGAGTACTGGGGGCAGTTCTTGGCCACTCACTGCAAGAAAAATATTGAGGGGCTGGTGTGGGTCCAGAGGAGCTACGAGGCCGGGGAAGGGACTGGAGGGAAAGGCTGATGGGGAGAGGCTGAGGGAGCTGGGGTTGTTCAGCCTGGAGGAGACTCAGGGAAACCATCTCCCTCTCTACAACTCCCTGAAGGGAAGTTGTAGGCAAGTGGGGGTTGGGCTCTTTTCCCAGGCAACCAGCAACAGGATGAGAGGACAGGGCCTGAAGCTGCCAGGGGAGGGTTAGGTTGGATGTTAGGAAACCTTTCCTCACAGAAAAAGTAATCAGACCCTGTAATGCACTGCCCAGGGCAGTGGTGGAGTCCCTATCTGTGGAGCTGTTTAAGGACAGACTGGCTGTGTCCCTTAGTGCCCTGGTCTGGCTAGTGGGGTGATGTTAGGTCCTGGGCTGGGCTGAATGAGCTCAGAGGGCTTTCCAGCTTCAATAATAATAACAATAACCAGACCCATTTAAAGTCTGCCAGCTGGGAGCACTTCCCCATGTGCTGATGAAGCCCAGCAGGTTGTTCTCTTGCTGAAGCACCACTCATGTCCTTGACTCGTGCCCCTGGGACAGAAGATGACCCTAGGTCCTGACAGGCTTGGCACCATGGACCTGCCACAGGGGATGCGAATTTCCCTTCTAAGGAGCAGGTGGGGTTTTTCTTCTCCTGAAGGAAAATTGAGTCTGAATCAACATCTCAGGTGGATTGGCTGCTCCATGGCAGGATGCCAACTGGAAAGTAGGGCAGGATGATGCTTGAAGCATCCACACTACCACGGTCCAAAGGGACACCAGAGGGTCATTCTGGTGGGCTGGAAACAAGACAGACCCCACTCCCTGCTCCCAACAGTGGTGAAACCCGGCAACTCTGGCTGCCCCACCTCTTCCCCCTCCCCGGGCCCCTCCAGCCTCGAACTGGGGCCTTCCACTCTTTCTTTGCTTTCACTCGGCCAACCCGAGCCCCTCCGCGGCCTCACGGTAGCTACCGGGAGGAGCCGGAAGGAACCAGGACCCGGCCCCAGCCCCGATCGCGGCCCGCGACTGCCCCCGGGTGGCTACAGAGAGTGGGACTGGGACAGGCAATGGGATACGGAGTGAGAGTGGTACTGCGATAGGGTCTAGGGCAGGGACTGGAACTAGGAGTGAGACTGGGACAAGGACGTAAACTGGAACATGGACTAGCACAAGGACGGACTAGGAATGGGACTGGGATACGGACTAGGATTGGGACAGGGACCAGGACAGGCACTGGGACTAGGGATGAGTCTGGAACCGGGACTGGGATAGAGACTGAGGCAGGACAGTGCAGGGCACTGGTAGATGCCCCACATCTGGAGGGTTTGGAAACCTGTGGAGGATGTAGAGTGATGGACAGCGGTTAGTGGGGACCTGTCAGTGCCTGTGGAAAATGGTACTTGATTATCCTAAAGGTTTCTTCTATTCTAAATGATTCCCTCAAAGCCAAACTAAAGCACTGTGGGTAGCAAAGTGGAGCGTGAACTGGCTGCAGGATAGAAGCCAGAGAGTAGTAGTCAATGGGACAGAATATAGTTGGAGGCCGGTATCTAGTGGATTCCCCAAAGGGTTGGTGATGGGACCAGTCCTATTCAATCTATTCATTGATGACTTGGTTGAGGTGCACTATCAGCAAGTTTGCTGATGACACAAAGGTGGGTGGTGTTGCCGACACTCCTGCAGATTGCGCTGTCATTCAGCAAGACCTGGACAGGCTGGAGAGCTGGGCAGGGAGAAATTGAATGAAGTATAACAAGGGTAAGTGTAGAGTGTTGCGTCTGGGCAAGAACAACCCCAGGTACCAGTACAGGCTGGGGACTGAGCTGCTGGAGAGTAGTTTAGGAGAAAGGGACCCGGGGGTCATGGTGGCCAGCAGGATGCCCATGAGCCAGCAGTGTGCTCTTGTGGCCAAGAAAGCCAACAGCATCCTGGGATGGGTCAGAATAGGGGTGGTTAGCAGATTGACAGAGGTCCCTCTTCCCCTCTGCTCTGCACTATTGAGACAGTGTCTGGATTATTGTGTCCGGTTCTGGGTCCCTCAGTTCCAGGACATGGAGCTGCTGGAGGGAGTCCAGCGTAGAGCAACAAGGATGATAAAGGAAGTGCAACACCTCCTTTATGAGGAAAGGCTGAGGGAGCTGGGTCTCTTTAGCTTGGAGAAGAGGAGACTGAGGGGTGATCTCATTAATGTTTATAAATATGTAAGGGGTGGGTGTCAGGAGGATGGAGCCAGGCTCTTCTCAATGTCATCTAGTGATAGGACGAGGGCCAATGGGTGTAAGCTGGAACGTCGGAGGTTCCATATAAATACCAGAAGGAACTTCTTCACAGTGAGGGTGACAGAGCACTGGAACAGGCTTCCCAGGGGAGTTGTGGAGTCTCCTTCTTTGGAGATATTTAAGACCTGTTTGGATATGTTCCTGTGTGACTTGGTCTAGGTGATCCTGCTGTGGCAGGGGATTTGACTAGATGGTCCCTTCCAATCCCTAATGATTCTATGATTCTGTAATTCTATGTTTTGATGATTCTATCACCCATAGAATTTGGGTTTGCATTGGAAAGAACCTCAGATATCATCTAGTTCCACCCGCATGCCCTGGACACAGGCAGCTGCCACCTATCCCAATGGTCAGCCAGTAGTTAAAGGAGGCTACATGTAATCTGGAGACTCTATCAGCAATGTAGCAATAGAATGGGGTGTGATTGTTTCAAACTGAAAGAAGGCAGGTTTAAATTGGATATTACGAAGACATTCTTCAGTATTAGAATGGTGAGGCACCAGAAAAAGTTGCCAGAGAGGTTGTAACTGCTTCAGCACTGGAAATATTTAATGCTGGGTTCAACAGGGCTCTGAGCACCCCAGTCTAGTGGAGGGTGTTCCTGCCTATGCCAGGAGAGTTGGAGCTAGATATTTAAGGTCTTTTTCAAACCAAATCATTCAATGACTCTGTGATCACCACCATTAGACTGGGCTGGGCTTTGGTTAGCCAAACCTTGAGAACCTCCAGGTGCGGCAAGTTCCTGACACTCTGGTGGTAAAGCTTTTGTAAACACCAGCCCATGTGTCCTGGGCCTTTTATCTCCCTCTCATTACATCAAATGGCCAAAGTGACCATCCACTACACTCCAGCCCACCAGAGATTTGGGACCACCAGCCTTTGAGCTGGAGGTGCATCACTCACATCAGGTTCTCAACTCCTCACAGATGGCTTTTCCAGCTTGGAAGATGATAGAAAACATTAAGGCAGGACCCAGCATTTGTGCCCCGGCAGCTGTAAGCACACTTGTAGCTAAATGAAACTCAGAAATCTCTGTGCACCCTGGGGCTACAGCCCAATTAACTGGAGGCAGCTCATAAAGCAATCAGCTGAATGAACCAGCCGTACCGCAGTGCAATGTAGCTGGGGGGGTTTGAATTATTTGGGAAGTTTCTGTACTGTGTGTTGTGTCATAAAAGCAACCATTTGTATGGCTGTTCTAGTGCTCACAGCAGTAAATACTTGGGAAAAGGCGCTGAGCAAATCTCATCTTCCTCTTTTGTTTGCTGCTTTGTAGATTGAAAAATTATGGCCAGAATAAAATTCCTCAGTGCTGGGAGTTTATCTCTGAGATGACTGCTGTCTGGGGCCAGGTGGTGGCAGCTCAGAGCTGTGTGGTCCCTGGACCCAGCCCTACTGGTGCCACTGACCCTGCTCGAAGAATGCGTGCAGGGAGAGATGGCCCTGGTGCAGGACCCAGCTCTGAACTGGTGCAGGCAGGAGCAGTGTGGGTTGTCATGCATCTGGGTTTCCCTGCAGACCTGAGCAGGTAGAGGATGCTTGGACTGGGCTTGGCCGCACTGCAGATCTACACGGGAACAGTCAGGGTGCCAGGCAGCTGTTCCTGACCAGGGTGACAATCAGGTCTCCGGAAGCACAGACCTCCTGGGCACGTGGGTCATTGCTGCTCTTTGGGTGCCACTGTGACACCCTCTTTCTAGTGGTCCAGAATAGAGCAACAGGGTTCTACTCTTGGGGAAGGGACTGGAGGGAAAAGCTGATGAGGAGAGGCAGAGGGAGCTGGGGGTGTTTAGTCTGGAGGATACTCAGGGGAACCTTCTCCCTCTCTACAACTCCCTGAAGGGAAGTTGTAGGCAAGTGGGGGTTGGGCTCTTTTCCCAGGCAATCAGCAACAGGACGAGAGGACAGGGCCTGAAGCTGCCAGGGGAGGGTTAGGTTGGATGTTAGGAAACCGTTCTTCACAGAGAGGGTGATCAGACCCTGTAATGGACTGCCCAGGGCAGTGGTGGAGTCCCCTTGAAGTGTTTAAGGTGTTTAAGGACAGACTGGCTGTGGCCCTTGGTGCACTGGTCTAGCTGATGGGATCCTGGGCTGGGCTTCATGAGCTCAGAAGGCTTTTCCAGCCTCAACAACTCTGTGGTTCTGGCATCAACACGCTCTGCACACTGACCACATCAGGAACACCCAATAACTAATTAGTGCCAGCTAATGAGTGAATTGTGGGTTGAGCTCTTCGGTCAATGTTGCATTAATCTGTGCTGGGAAGATCTCAATCAGACCATAGCAAGGAGCTAGCTTCAATGAGCTTTATGGGTCCCTTTGAAATTGAGATGTTCTAGGAAAAGCTCTCTAGTAGTGAAGAAGGAGCAAGAGGCTTTAGTTTGTCAAAATTAAGTCAGCTCGTTCCAGAGCACCTCAAGCAGAGAATACTCAGCTGGAGACGTGAAGAGAGTGTTTCATGAGACCACACCTTGAGTACTAGGTCTAGTTTTGGGCACCACAGTATCAGAAGGACGTCAAGTTGCTGGAGCAGGGCCGGAGAATGGCAACAAGGCTAGGGAGAGCTCTGGCATACAGGCCCAATGAAAAGCGGCTGAGGGAACTGGGATGATTTAGTCTAGAGAAGAGCAGGCTGAGAGGAGACCACCTTGCTCCCTACAGCTACCTAAGAACAGGCTATAGTGAGGCTGGTGCTGGTCTCTTCTCTCAAATTACTAATGATAGGACAAGAGGAAATGGCCTCAAGTCGCATGAGGAATGGATCTTATGAAGAAGTTCTTTCCTGTGGAAGTGATTGGGTACTGGAACAGGGTGCCCAGGGAGGTGGTGGAGTAACTGTCCCTGGAAGTGTTTAAAAATCAAGTAGCTAGAGCACTTGAGGCCATGGTCTAGCAGTTAGAGAGATATTGGAATGAGGGCTGGACTTGATGATCCTGGAGATCCTTTCTAAGCCACGATGATTCTATGATTCTGTGAACCCAGTGGGAGTGAGTGTGGCGCTCTGCAGCGGCCCAGGCTCCTGGGGATGTCTCCAAAGATGCTCCAGTCCCTTCTCAGCCTCTTGGATGGAATCTGTTAATGAACAAGGAAGAAGCCCTAAGCAGATCCAGCCTTTGTGAGTCTTAAGTCTCTGTCAAGGGCCAATCCCTTGCAGAGAGCATCTGACATCCTCACAACAAACTCAGGTCAATTAGCAAAGTGGCAAAATTCATTAGCAACATGCAATTAATTATCCCACACAACATGGGTGGAGGAAGAAGTGTGGGTGAGTGACCCCAGCACTGTAAATCAAACTGCGGCTCAGAATGTTTTTATTAACTAAATAAGACAGAACACATTCATGTTACTGCCATTCAGTGGGAGCTGAGGTGACTGGAAAATGTTTTCCGTTAGTTTTATGGTTTTAGATGACACAAACAACGTAATCAGGTTAATTAAAACAAATATTATGTCATCATCACCACTTCAAATGCGCTTTGAATAAAACTGTCCACTGCAGATCTCCCCTGCCAAAGTCCCCCAAGCAGAGGGGTGCCAAGAGCTGGGTTGGAGCTGGACTGCGGTTAGTGAATGTTATGTTTAAATCATTCAGGACTGGACTGGGGTACTCTCAGCCTGCTTTCAGAGTCTAGCAACACTTTTTGTATCCCATTACCCATCCCCTGAGCCCTCCTGTCCCTCTGCTGTCCTCATCCTGCAGCCCGACCTCAAACCTCTCCCTCCCTTCTGTGGCCTCCGGCACTGACCCCCGAGCCCTCCTATTCTTCCTTGGTCAACTTTTTCCCCTGTAATTATTTAATGTGATTATTGATGCTTCCCTGAACACAACCTCTTTGCGTGGTGATTTATAGAGTGCTTCCTCTACCACTGCTCCCCTCTCCCTTCATGGGGGCAGGCTGATATGGGGCTGTGGTCAGGAGATGCCACTTTATCCTGTGTGCTGAGCACTCAGTCAGTGTGTGCAAGTGCTGAAGTCCCCTGCCTCAAAGGCAGGAAATGCTCGAGATGATACAGAGACACCAGGAGACACCCAGCACTGGGAAAAGCCACCCAGACAAGTTATAGTGTCCCTCCTCTGCAGACATTCAAAACCAGCCTAGACATGTTCCTGTGGGATCTTCTTTAGTGGATCGTGCTCTGGCTGGGGGGCTAATCTTCAGAGGTCCCTTCCAAACCCTATCATTCTGTGATTCAGTGAGTGTTTAGGGGTTCTAAACCTGATTTCAGCCAAGGATGATCTATGCTGGGGTTGAAATCTGGGGATGCTCCCTGGTGCAATTTCATCCCTCTTGGCTCTCATGTCTGGCATCACCTCCACCCAAGGATGGGTGAGATGGAGAATGGGTGGCTGTGACTGCTGGAGGTGCACAGAGCTGGGCTGGAAACTGTTATAGCTCCCAGGCTCCGGGGTCTGCCTTGCCCAGAGTGCAGGAGGGAGCAGGTTGGTGTTTATACTGCAGGACCTGGACCTCCTGCTTTGCCCTCTGACTGCACAGGGTCCTTCCCACTCTGTGCCCCCAGCTTTGTGGATGTTCACTTGGGGTTTACAGTCTCCCTAAACCTCTGTGCATTAACAGCCACTTCTCCCCAGCCTGATGAGAGGATAAAAGCATTGACTTGTCCCTTGTTTATTTGCTTCAACATCTTTTAACTTTCCCCAGAGAACATGATGTCCTGGGGAATCTGTGCCTGGCACTTTGCAGGATGGTTTTATTGCCATTCTGCAGGCACTAGGCAGTGTGAAGCTTTATTTTAAAATGCTTTAACTGCTTCATTTCAGTCTCTGTCAGTAGGATTCCCTTTCATATATACTTTCTTGGGGCTTTCATTTCCCAGGGCTCCCTCTTATCTGCCTTTGGAGACAGCCCTTATAAAATAACAAAGAAAATGCCCAATCTAAAAGCAGACCCCAAAGCTCTCTCCCTGGGATGCTTTCAAGAGTAAAGCCCCTGCCCCCTTTCAAACCTCTTTGGAGAAAAACAGGCCCCAAGCCCATACACCGCAGCCTATGGGAAGGTCTTTGAAATAAATTAAACCAAATTAGTGTCTATGATATAGATGGGCAGAGGAGCTTCCTGCTGGGTCCCCAGCCTGGCCCTTTGCGTAATCTTTAACCCCTCTGCCCTGCTCTGCACTTACTCCTAATGGACCATGAAGCACCTGGGGGTGATTTGGATGGATCCCATCTGCCTTAATGCAGGGCAGGCTTTCCTACCCGCCCCCCACCAAGGGGCTGGCCAGTATTTAATGGGCCTGGGAGTAAGCTGGGAGAGTGAATTACTCTCCCCTTCCCTTTTCTTGTGTTCACTATCTAATTTTTTTCTTTTCTTATTTCCCCTTAATGAGAGGACCCCCTGTGCCTAGGGGTACCCCACCATTGCCCTGGTGCCCTGGGCCGTGCTGGTGTAACTGGAGCTGCACCTGACCCCTTTGCAGCTGAGGAGCAGGTGGACCAGGAGGTTCCTGAGCTCTGATGGTTGTTAAAGCTCTGTGGGGTGTTTTCCCAGTGCCCCATACAGCCTTTGTGTGCCTGACCTGAGGAACCAGCTGACATTGGTCATGAACTGGGATGAGGTATACTGGGGCTTCAGTTGGTCAGAAAAGGGGTTGGGGTTTTTTCTTGTGTGTGTATGAGGGGAAAGGAGTGTCTGGGGGGTTTGGCCCCTGTGCTGTGCCAGGAAAGCAGCAGACAGCTCCACAGGCTGTAAGCTGGGCAAACTCACAGCTAGGGAACTGTGAAATTACCTGTGTTGGGGTGTAACTGTGTGTGCAAATGATATGCTGGCATGTGCAAGAAAAGTACTGCAAATACAAATAGCCCACTGGGGGCAGGAGGTAACTGGGTATTTGATTTATCCCTCAGCAGATGAAGAGGCCCATGCTTTGGTGCCAGTCCTCATTGGGTGCTCTACCTGCCCTCCAGCTGCTGCTGCTGAACTGCATGGCTTTCCTGGAGGTCCTGAGCCCCAGCCCAGCCTCTGTGTCACAGGTATTGGGATGAGCCTCAAGTCTGCACTCAGCCCTGGGCTGGGCATGGTCTGATCTGTTAGATGGGACATCCCATGCCCTTCAAAGGATGGCTAATGCAGGACTGCTCCCTCTCAGGACAGAACAGGAGGCAAATGTTGGGACTGGGCTCTGCCTGGGTGTTCCTGACAGGTTTAGCTCATGGCTCTTTGGGCAGAATCTGTGCCAGAGAGGAGCTTGCTTTAGATGCTTCCCACACCTGCCTCTAAGACCTGTTTGAGTGCCCCTGAGCCACTGACAACACTGTGGGGTTCACTAGAGGAACCTGCAGCAGGGTCAGCCAACCTTCATCCTGAGAGGTGTCATAGCAAACCTGGGGGACCTCCCTGAGAAAACTATAATTGTTCTGAGAGTCTTCATGCAGTGGGAACTGTCTCCAAAAAGCTTTGAGCTCAGATGGTGGCACCAGCTGCATCTTTTCTGGCAGTATCTGGGCACACCAGTGAAGGGATGGGAACACAAGCTGTATGGCTGCATGTCCCAGTCCAGAAGAGGATGCTTTGTGTTCCTGCAGCAGCCTGGGAGCATTACCTTTGGGGTTGTTCTTGCCTGGCAGTATACATGGCAATTATTTTTGTCTCTGTGAGCACTCATGGGACAGATGTTTCAGAAGGGGCTGCATATTTGGTAAGCCTGGCTATGAATAATTTACAGCCAAATTAAATCATTAAGCAAAAACCAAGCCCCATGAAGGTGCCAGACAAACAAACTCCCTGATACCTGGGAACAGGAGAGGGCAGCAGGCTCCTACAGCACTTGCACCAGGCTGCTGAGTTCAGGTCCTAGGAAGCTCTTGTGCTGAGAGAACCAATCTTGGAGTGGAGCTGAGCATCTATATGATTTTGTGGATCAGTCTGACAAAGCCAAGATAAAACCAGCACTGGGCAAAGCAGCACTGCCTCACTTTCCTCACTTGCAAAGCCCAGTAGGAGCAGAGTGCACCTGCCAGCCTGGGCTGCAAGGTGGGAGGCTGGGCTTGTCCTTCTGAGACCCCTGCGCTAGGGAGGGAAAGGGAGTTGTGAAGCTGGTATGAGGCTCATACTCTGAGGTATGAACCACCCACTGCACTGAGCCATGCTGCACCAAGAGCATCCTCCTCTGGGCAGGCTGAGTAAAGCCCAGCCCAAGCATTTGGTTTTGCTTACTGTGTCTAAGGGTTCACAGGCCAAACCATGTTCATTTTAAAGCATCAGTTTTCTGGCTCAAGGCAGCAGATTCACTTCACAGACCAGCTCAGACTGGTGTTCAGCAAAGGTCAGCACAGTCTGTGGGATGGCTTTGGGGATAAATCACTCCCTTTGCAGAGTGGATTTGTGTTGTCCCGATGCCTGGTGCTCAGTCCCTGCTGGGGCTCTGTGGGGGACTTGCACAGACCATTTCCTCCAGTTCTTCTCTAGTGCCTGACAAAAAATCCAGTGGTCCCACAATGGGGCTTAATTCAGGACAAAAGGAAGACCCAATAAGTCTCTGTGAAAGTAAACAATGTCATCTTTAAACAAGGCAGTGTAGTGGTTGAAGGTATTATGGGGAGGGCAGGTGGCTTCACCATGCGAGGTCAGACTGGGTTATCTCATGCCCTCAGGGGCTGGGGAGCAAGTTAATATGCCTTATCCTTTCCCACCAGCCTTGTGGCATCAGGCATGGGACCTCCCTTGTGTGAATAACTACAGCTTGTACTAGGAAAATGCAAGGAGAGGCTCTTTAGCTGCGATTCCACAATGAAAAGGAAATTCTCATGGCTGAAGGAGGCAGCAGGGGTTACTTGCTGGTCTCATTGAATGCTTCAAGTGCTCAGAGGAAAATGACAAGGGGGGAAAGCAAAGGACAAGGAGAAGAAAGATGCATTTTCACGTGGCTTTGTGGGATTTCCTCATGTGCTATTGTCATGGACAGTGCTGCGCATCCTGCCGGTTTTCCTGAAGAGCTCCCTGTGCTTCCTACACCTCTTCAATCCATCTCTTCCAGCCCAAACCAGTGTCAAACCTACATTTTACCACCAAGACAAGTAGATTCATGGTAATCTGTGGTCATCAGGTTAAGGGAGGTGATGCTCCCCCTCTACTCTGCTTTTGAGAAACCCCACCTGGAGTCCCTGTACAATTCCATAGCCCCCAACACCAGAATGCCATTGGACTGTTGGAGTGGGTCCAGATGATGCCACAAAGATGATCAGAGAGCTGGACCCCCTTTGCTATAGGGACAGTCTACAAGAGTTGGGCTGCTCAGCCTAGAGAAGAGGAGGCTCTGGGGAGATGTTATAGCAGCCTTCCAGTACCTGAAAGGGGCTACAAGAAGCTGGGGAAGGGCTTTTAATAAGAGTTTGTAGTGATAGGCTGAGGGGAAATGGCTTTAAGCTGGTAGAGGGGAGATTCAGATTAGATCTTAGGAAGAAATTCCTGCCTGTGAGAGTGCTGAGACACTGGAACAGGTCGCCCACGGAGGTTGTGGCTGCTTCATCCCTTGGAGTGTCCAAGGCGAGGTTGGATGGGGCTCTGGTCAACCTGGTCTTGCAAGAAGTGTCAGTGCCCATGGCAGGGGGTTGGTGCTGGATGTTGGAGCTCCCTTCCAACCAAAACCATTCCATGCTTCTAACTGATGAGAAAGCAGAATCCACCTAGCACAGGTCCAGGTGTTCAGCCAGAGCTTCATCTCACTGGGATGGCCAGATTCCTCTGTCTGTTGCATCTCAAATGAGAGACTAATGTGCATTTGTCTGAATTCACACAGCCATGGCACAAGTAGCACAGATTCAATATTTCCTCCCTTTCTGAGAGACCCAAATCCAGGATTCTCCACTGCTACATATGTAGCTGGCTGTGTCCAGCTCTGTGTGTCCCACATGAAATTCCGCAGCTCTGGACAAGGATGTGGTGGCAGGTCAGAGCAAATGGCAAGCAGCTACCACAGTGTGGCACTTCACAACCGTGGAAATCAGATGAGGAAGCAAGTTAGTGATGTTAGATGGCATCAACTTCCTCCTCGTCCTTTGTTTTATGGGCTACAATCTTATTATAATAATAGATGGGGTGATGAAGGAGAAGTGACTTGCCCAGGATGGCACCATTTCCTTGTTAAACAGCTGTTTGGAGCAGTGCCCTCTGTCAAAATCCCAGGGACCCCAGCAGCAGCCCCCAAAACACAAACAGAGAGAAAGGCTGTGGAAGAGTGGGGAACCCCAAATGCTTAAATATTCCAATCACTCTGTCTGCTGGGAGATGATACTTTTAATTTTCAGCACACAAAGAGTATGTCCTGAACCAGAAGGGGTTTGCCTAATTCATCATGCTTGCTCTCCACACAATACCAGGGCTGACAAGCATAACATTTTAAAATGAGAGAAGTGGACATAATTAATGCTCATGAATTGCAAACGCTTCTTTATTAAAGGGCTTTTGCTTGCCCCTGGACCATCTGCTTCATATCACTGGGCTGGAGTCCTCAGGCTATAATAACTCACAGCTTTAATACTTTTACCTCTTAATTAAAGCTCATCTCAAAGTGCAGGAGCACAGACATGTTCCCAGCCCAGATCTGATTTGAAACGGAGGTAATAGAACTTCAATTCTTTCCCTCCAGTGAGGCTGAGTGAACTGTTGCCTAGAGAGGACCACAGGGCCTGTGTCCTCAAAGACTTGCTTTTTAGAGGTGGAGGTCTGAGCTCAGGATGTCTGCTCCTCCTGTGGTGGTCAAGGAGCCAGTGCATTGGACATGGACCAAATAAGTGGCTGTTGCTCACCCAACCTTCAAAGGATCATAGAGTCATACAATGGTTTAGGTTGGAAGGGACTTCAAAGACCATCTAGTTCCAAACCCTCTGCCATTGGCAGCAACACCTGTCACCAGACCAGGTTGCCCAGAGCCCCATCCAATCTGGCCTTGAACACTTCCAAGAATGGAGCAGTCACAACCTCCCTGGGCAACCTGTTCCAGTGCCTCACAGGGAGGAATTTCTTTCTAAACGAGGGTGTGAAGCCCTGAATGGTGGGCTGACATGAGATGGGAGACCTCTAAGTAGCTGCTGGTGCCTGGATCCTGCAGGACTCCAGAGAGGCCAGGCTGAGGCACTGGGCAAGATTCTGCTTAAGCAATAGGAGGGCTGACAGCATTTCTGCCCCGCAAGGTGATTCTCAGCCCTTGCTGGGAGTTAAACAAAGCCCAGGGCTGTTCAGGGGAGAAGGTCCCAGGCTTTGCCCGGTGCCATTGGAACCTTGGGGCACCCCATGCCGTGGACCCCAAACCTTTCCAAAGGCTGACACCATCCACATCTGCTCTCCCCACAGATCCAGGTGACCTTTGTGGGGGATTGTGCTCCCTTTGGATGGGATGAGTTGACAGCGCGTGAAATACGGTGAATTAATTCACACTTCATTGTCGGATGACATGAGGCTGAAGGTCGAGCTCCATTAAGAAAACTAGGTATGAATTAATGCCCTGTAGTTCACACATCACAGCCCTTCTGGGCTGAACATTTTATCCCAAACTGTTGTTTTAATTATTTACTTGTTAATTGATTGCTCTAGAGTTTGACTCAGCAAAGGTACCTTAATGGGGCAGAGTTTGGGGGTTGAGCGTTGAGTGACATTTTGTTTGTCCACATTGAAAAATCAATAAGATCCAGACAGACATCTTGATTTTTTTTTTTCCTTTTCTTTTCCTAGTGGTTGAAACATTCAGAGTAAAAGGCAGAGACAACTCTATCAGACTGATCTGCAAAATTCCATCAGCTTTGAAGAGGCAGAGCTCTGCTCAAGGTGAGGGAGATGGAAAAGCTGTTCCAGGTAGCTGAGGAAACACAAAGTGATTGTCTATTACATTGAATCACATATTTTCTTTTATATTCTTGGAAGTTCAGAGGAAAAAGCATTTATTTTAGTTGTTGCACAGTTCCATTTTATTTTTCACAGAATCACTGAATTATTGAGAAATGGAAAAGCCCTCTGAGCTCATCCAGCCCAACATCACCACATCGGCCAGATCAGGGCACTAGGGGCCACAGCCAGTCTGCCGTTAAGCAACTCCAGGAATGCGGACTCCACCACTGCCCTGGGCAGTCCATTCCAGGGTCTAATCACTCCTTCCATTAGGAGAGATTCCTAACATCCAACCTAACCCTCTCCTGGCAGCTTCAGGCCCTGCCCTCTCATACTGTTTGTTGTTTGAGAGGTTGTCTGAGAGAAGAGCCTGACCTCCACCTGACTACAACCTCCCTTCAGGGAGTTATAGAGAGGGAGAAGGTTCCTCCTGAGTCTCCTCTTCTCCAGAGGCTCCCTCAGCCTCTTCTCATCAGACTTTCCCTCCAGTCCCTTCCCCAGCCTGGTTGCTCCTCTGGACCCACTCCAATCCCTCAATCTCTCTCTTGGAGTGAGAGACCCAGAACTGCCACAAATACTTGAGGGGAGGCCTCCCCAGTGCCCAGTACAGGGGAAGAATTATGTCCCTAGTCCTGCTGGCCACACTATTGCTGATCCAAGGCAGGATGCCATAGGCCTTCTGGGCCACCTGGGCACACTGCTGTCTCCAATTCAGCCGGTTGTCACCCACTACTCCTTCACCAACAGAAGCAGCTGGTTTTCAGAAACTTTCTCAAGACACATCTTCTGCTTTTTGCTACAGAAAACAAACCAAACAGCTGCTTTTCCGCAACCAACATGTACCTTGAGGAAAGTCTTGCTTGTAATGAAAAAGAATGAAAGATCAACCATTTTTCTTTTTATTTACTTTTTGCCTGCAAACATTTTCATTTCCAGTGCCACTTTTCCAATCACATTTCTAACTCGGCCGTGCTGCTGAGTTTGCCTGGGCTACCACTTCCTGATCTGGGTTCAGTCTTTCACGTTGCTGGTTGTTCAGCTCAGCTGGGAGTTAGCAATTCCACAGAGGAGGGCCAGTGCCAGATCATTCCTGTGGCCAATGCGTGGCTGTGTGTCACATTTCTTTATTGTAATCATAGGATCATAGGATGTTAGGGGTTGGAAGGGACCCAAGAGATCATCGAGTCCAACCCCCCTGCCGCAGCAGGACAAAACTGTCTAACACAGATCACAGAGGAACACATCCAGATGGGCCTTGAAAGTCCCCAGAGAAGGAGACTTCATGACCTCCCTAGGGAGTCTGTTCCAGTGCTCCGTGACCCTTACAGTAAAGAAGTTCCCCCTTGTGTTGAGGCGGAACCTCCTCTGCTGCAATTTACACCCATTGCTCCTTGTCCTATCACAGGGAGCAAGTGAAAAGAGCCTGTCCCCCCCTCCTGGCCAGCCTTCAGATACTTATAAACATTGATCAAATCCCCTCTAAGTCTTCTCTTCTCCAGACTAAAAAGCCCCAAGTCCCTCAGCCTCTCCTCATAAGCCAT
>VXBP01002725.1:54045-87160 GCA_013400115.1 Rhinopomastus cyanomelas | reverse complement strand
GGAGCACTCCCTCCTCCAGGCTTCCTCTCCTTCATTCCCCAAGTTCTGGGGGACATAGGAGAGTTTGGCCTTAGATGTAAAGACCAAAGCAAAGAAGGCATTCAGCAACTCTGCCTTCTCTGCATCCTCAGTTACCAAGGCTGCCTCCTCATCCAGTAGTGCCCCTACACCTTCCTTGTTCTTCCTTTTTCTGCTGATGTATTTGAAGAAGCCTTTCTTGTTCTGTTTTACTTCCTTTGCCAGCTTCAGTTCCAAGAAGGCTTCGGCTTTCCTTGTTGCTTTCCTACAAGCCCTGACTACTTCCCTATAGTTCTCCCAAGTGACCAATCCCTTCTTCCATGAATTGTAAGATTCATTCTTCCTTGAGATTTCCTTCAGGAGCTCCTTATTCAACCATGCAGGTCTCCTAGCACATCTACCTGATTTTTTTATTCAGGGGAATGCACCTAGCTTGAGCTTGGAGAAAATGGTCTTTAAAAGTTAGCCAACTTTCCTCAAAGGGAATCTACCTTGAAAGGGGATGGACAAAAGTCTCATTTCCTCTTCATGTTTGCTTGGGTCACTTCCTTCCATCTCCAGCAGCACAGGAGTCAAAGCAGCTGACTTCTCCTGGGCTTTTCAAGCCTCATCCATTATGGATGGTGCTGGGTGGGAAGGGCTGTCCACCCCCCAAGCTGTTAATCATCCATGATGTGGCCCTGTTGCTGTTTGGTTCTTGGAGAACCTTCAATCAAGATTCAGGAGGAACCTTCCCATCACACCTATTTATGGCTTTTAGCTCCAGTGATTGTGTGGGACCTTTTGATTGGTGGTGGGCAGAAAGCCTCATGAAATAATGGGGTGATGGTCCCTCCCTGTGCCCTTGCAGGGGCAAAGCAGGAGGCATCAGCAGGGAAGGGAATTGGATTGAGGGCTTCAGAGCTGACATTCTGAGCTTCCCGTCTGCTCTCTTCCTGTGACCTTGGTCATGTCCCTCTGTCCCTGAGCTGGGGACAAATCAGCAAGCCCAGCTGGTAGCCAACTGCAGTTATCCAACTGATGTTTTGGAGCTTTGGGTTGTGTATTTTAATAATTGGGAGGGTATAAATGGAGTGTTGTGTATTTCTGGAAGATGAAGACAGCAGTTATGAGGCCTCTGATAGAATCACGGACTGGTTTAGGTTGGAAGAGAACATCTAGTTCCAATCCCCTGCCATGGGGCAGACCAGGTTGCTCAGAGCCCCATCCAACCCGGCCTTGAACACTTCCCAGGGATGGAGCAGCCACAACCTCTCTGGGCAGCTTATTCCAGGGAAAAACTGGAACAGGGGGAAAAAGAGGCAGATTTGAATCTGCGCTGGAAAGCTTCTTCCTAAAAAGGAGTCAAACCTTGAATTCTGCAAATATCAGTCCCTTAGGTAACACATATCCCATTCATTAGTTCCCCATCAGACCATGCAGCCCAAACAAGCCTTTCCCAACTTCTTCAGGAAGACTCTCTCCCCTTTGCAAAGGGTCTCAGGGCTGTGTGGGGACACCAGGTAGGATGTGTGACAGATCCAGGGGTCTATCCCAAGCCTGAGACCTCAAACAAAGCAGTCTGTACTCTGTGAAGGTGAAAACTGCAGCCACGAGAGGGGGCGAGTGTCCCGATGGTGGAGCCCACAGGGCACAGAAAGAGCGTTTGAAAGGCTCAGTGCACCACAAAGTCCTGGGAAACGCTGCTCAGCCGGGTTTGGGTGTCCAGAGGAGCTGGCAGGGAGTTGCAGATCCCAATCAGCTCAGTTGTTAACTGTCTGGCAGTTAAAATGCGGAAAAAAACTAAATCATCGCTGCCAAGCACTGGTTTAACCCACCAGACTGCAGCGAAACGAAGGCCCCAGGTGCCTGCCCTGGAGTGGTTTGTGCTGAGCAGCTCATGGTATTTTATCCTGACACAAAATGTGATGATGGCACCCACAGCTACCACTGCAAACTCTGAACAAACAGGAATGCTGGGGCTGAAAGTGCTGCCACAGCATAGGGGACTGTTTGCTCTGTCTTGCCCAGCTCTGTGCTGCTCTGAGACCCCCCCCCCCAAACACTACCACACAGCTGGCACACTGGTGCTCCGAGCAGTTTGGCTTCTCTGTGTGGATCTTGGATACAGAATCACAGACTGTATTGAGTTGGTAGGGACCTCTAAAGGCCATATAGTCCAACCCCTCTACAACAAGCTGGGCCATCACTCACCAGACCAGGTTGCCCAGAGCCCCATCCAGCCCCACCTTGAATGGCTGCAGGCATGAGACCTCCACCATCTCTCTGGGGAGCCTGTTCCAGGGATCCCCCACCCTCAAATTCAAGAACTTTTTCCTCCTGTCCAGCCTCAATCTGCCATTTTCCAGCTTCAAACCATGACCCTTCATCCTATCGTTCCCTGCCCTTGTGAACAGCCTTCCCCAGCATTTTGACTGCCCGTTTCACAGTTTGGAAAGACTTTATAAGGTCCCTCTGGAGCCTTCTCTTCAGACTGAACAACCTCGACTGTCTCAGCCTGTCCCCAGAGCAGAGAGGCTCCAGCTTTCTGAGCATTTCAGTGGTCTCCTCTGAAATTGCTTTAACAGCTTCCCATATCACTCACGGACTTAGCTAACAGTTCTGTGCCCACTTCTGCTGCATCCCACCTCAACATCATGGTCCTGAGAACAGCCTTTCCTGGTTCTAACAGCTGTGACACTGGTTTGTGTGGCTCCTGCTTGCTTTGCTGACTCCTGAGTCAAGCCCTGTGTGCGTGCTCCAATGGTCCCAGCATGTTCCGGCCCTCAGTTTTGTAGGATAGGAAAACCTTGGGGACGATCTACAATTCAGATGAAATGAGGTCTTATGGCCTCCCTGGTTAGATGCCTGGGTGCAGACACAACTGTCCTGCACTCCTGATCATGGGCTGATGAGACATGCCTCCTGCAGACTCCATAGCCTGATTTCCCTTACAGGTTGCCAGGTTTGTTCCTGTAGTAGCAGATAAACAGATCCTCACCCCTCTGAAGAAGCAAAGGTGAAGGAGTGATGCAGGGAGGATGCTAGAGACCTTCTGTGAATCGATTCCAGCCCAGGCAAACTCATGCATGAGATTATAAGGGGGCACCTTAGAGCTGCCTTCCAGTACCTGAAGGGAACCTACAGGATGGCTGAAGAGGGACTTTTCACAAGGGGGTCTATCAATAGGACAAAGGAAAATGGTTTTAAACTGAAGGAGAGGAGATTCAGACTGGATCTGAGGAAGTTCTTCAGTGCAAGAGCGGAGAGACTCTGGAATCGATTGCCCGGAGAGGCTGTGACTGCCGTCTCCCTGGAGGTGTTCAAGGTCAAGTTGAATGGGGCCTTGAGCAACCAAGTCTGGCTGAGAGGCATCACGGCCCATGGCAGTGGGTTGGAGTAGACAAACACTGAGGTTCCTTCCAAACTGAGCCAACCTGTGATTCTATGATAATGAGCAGGAAGGGGTCCTCTTGGACCTAGACACCCCTTTGGGTTTCCAGCTGCCCAGAAATGCAACCTGGTACTCTAGGGCAGCACCCTGCATGCTGGGGCCTCAGACAGGTTTATCCCCAGCTCTCAGGAAATTTGTGTTTTCAGAGGAGGTTGAGTGGTTTGGTGGGGTCCACAATGTGGTTGCCGTACCAGAGACCATGGAACAGGGTTGAAAAGGGCCTGTGCAGGATAGAAGGGACTTTGGACAAAAATGGGATGAGAGAGGGGGACAAGTTTCAGCAACAGACATTTTCTAGAAAAAACTTCTAGACTAAAACCAAAATCTCATCATATTTTCAAAAAAAAAGATGTGTCCCTCACGGACCTGGATCTCATAAAGGATGGAAAAGAGCACCTATTAATGGAGCATTTCAGTGAAGAGCGTTCACCCAGCCCATGCCTCACACCTCATGGCTCTCCTGTGGGAGGATGCCTTAGCAAAGGGCTTATTTGTCCAGCTGGGATGCAGATCCTAAATCCTTACATCCAGGCTAGTTTGTTTAGCCCAAACATTTTTGGGTGGCTGGAGATTTATTCCCTATAGAGCAGAGCAGCCTTCAAAGAGATTAACAAAACCAAATCCTTTGGGCACAGTCTTGAGTTTAATACAAGCTGTATTGTTGCTGCTGTCCTGTTCTGTCACAGGGACCCGGTTCAGGCATCGCGAGCTGGAAGGACATCAGGCAGAAGATGGGAAGCACAGAGGAGCTGCAGAAGGTAAATGAATCTTCTCATTTCTCACCAAATGAGTTATTAATCACACCTCATTTACATATCCATTAACCATCATGCACACCATCTTTTTATTAATGTGGCAAAGAAACAATTACAGGTGAAAAATGGGTTGTCTGTTTATTTTCTACATGGATCTTGTTCCTCATTTGCATGATTTAAAAATAAATGATGTTTCTCCTTGCCACACAAATACGAAACTGGCTGCTCGGGACATGTTCCACCTGTCATCTGCCCTCTAGGCTGCTCGGGACATGTTCCACCAGTGATCTGCCCTCTAGGGATGACTGAGACTTCAGACTTGCATTTTCTGCAACAAATGGGTTATACTGAGCTGGGCCAAAGGAGAAGACTGGTTCAGGTATTTTCAGTCTGACAAGTCTGTAGATCGTGCTGTGTGAAGGGACTGCAGATCAACACAGAAGTCTTAGAATTATAGAATCATTAAAGTTGGAAGAGACCTCCAGGATCATCCAGTCCAACCACCAACCCAACCGCATCCTGCCCACTAAACCCTGTTCTCTAGGGCCACACATACTTATTTTTGAACCCCTCCAGGGATGGCAACTCCCATCCTCTCTAGGCAGTCTGTTCCAATCCCTGACCACTCTGTGAGGGAAGAGATTTCTCCTGATGTCTAACCTAACCCTCCCCTGGCACAACTTGAAGCCATTTCCTCTTGTCCTGTTGCTGGTGACTTGGCAGAAGAGACCGACCTCACCTCTCTATGCTCTCCTTTCATGTAGGTGTAAAGACCCATGAGATCTCAGTCTCCTTTTCTCCAGCCTAAACAACCCCAGTTCCCTCAGCTGCTCTCCATAAGACGAAGTCTTTTCTCACAAGTCCTTTCTGTGCATTTCCATTCAAGCAAGTGAAATGCAGGGAGCAGAAAAAACAGATGAATATTCAAAGCCTAATTCAGACTTGGTTATAAAGACCAGTCATCAAATGATCAATAGCATATTTTATTCTCATGGAAGTGACATGAAGCTTTGCTTTACAATGCTTGAGGAACCATGTCCCCAGTTCCACCCCACTTCTTCCCTGCAGTTTAAAGATGAATGTTACTGCATTTCAATGTGGGTTTTGGTGAGCCAGGGTCTAGTTCAATGGGGAAGCCTTGCTTTTCCCACTGACACGGCTTTGGTCGAGATGACTTGCTAGTCTTGAGCAGAATTCTGTTGCAGAGAAAGAAACTGTGTGCAATTCTGGACTACTCACTTCAAGAAAGTGATTGAGGGGCTGGAACGGATCCAGAGGAGCAATGAGGCTGCGAAGGAGACTGGAGGGAAAGTCAGTTGCTGGGCTGGCTCAGTTGGTAGAGCATGGGACTCTGAATTCATGGGTTTGAGCCCCATATAGGACAGCGTATCTTGAGACAGTACTGTAGGCTTACCCTGCTCCAGTGGGGGGGTTGGACTTAGATGATCTTTCGAGGTCCCTTCCAACCTGTAACATTCTGTGATTCTGTGAGAGTCTGAGGGAGCTGGAGGTGTTCAGCCTGGAGAAGAGGAGGCTCAGGGGGGACCTTCTCCCTCTCTACAACTCCCTGAAGGGAGACTGTAGTCAAGTGGGGGTCAGGCTCTTCTCCCAAGCAACCAGTACCATGACAAGAGGGCAGGGCCTGAAGCTGCCAGGGGAGGGTTAGGTTGGATGTTAGGAAACCTTTCATCACAGAAAGGCTGATCAGAGACTGGCATGGACTTCTCAGAGCAGTGGTGGAGTCCCAATCTGTGGAGGTGCTTAAGGACAGGCTGGCTGTGTCCCTTAGTGCCCTGGTCTGGCTAGTGGGGTGATGTTAGATCCCGGGCTGAGCTGGGTGAGCTCAAAGGGCTTTTCCAGCTTCAATGATTTTGTGAATCTGTGAAGTGTTGTGTTGAGGGTGGGCCTTGAGTGCACACGGGGTGTCTTTTCTGGTTCACCTGCTGTATTCTCAGCATTTGGGAAAACCTTTCTGCAAACATTTCTTTCTATAATCAGGAAAAAATCATGGTTTGTTTCTGCCTGAGAAAGAGAAAAGGCATCTTTGTAGTCAGTTGGCGGAGGGAAAAGTATTCTGTCTATCCTTATGTCCCGTCTCACACTCAAATACGCTGCCTGACTTCAGCTGAATTTGACAGAAAAGTAAATATCCAAACTGGATATTTACTGCTGAAGGGGGAAAAAAATACCAAACCCCAAACCCTGCTGAGGTTTGGGCAGCCTCAAGTTCTCTGTGATGCCTTTGGCCCCATTCCCACAGCTGAGCGCAGCAGCTGGTGTGTCACAGCCAGCTTGTCCTGTGAGGGGAGTTGTATGAGGAGCAAGAAAGGAGTTTTATAAGCCGGGACAGGGATGACAGAAATCATAACCTAATTCTGTTATAAAATCAGGTTCACATATCCGTAGGAAAACAAAGTGTGTTCACTGCTGTTTCTGATCTCCTGTCTATGGGTAGGAGCTCAAAACACCTTTTGTTCTGCACAAGGACGTTGTTTTCTTATTTGAATTATTAATTTATTTTTTTTAAAGCCCCTGATGGGGAACGGGAAGTTTCTTTCCGAGACCATCTGTGAAGCGGCTGAAGTTTGGTCCATTCCCAGAGCAGCCTGAGCCTTGCCAGTGATGGGAGAAATGGCAAAGTTGAACAAAGAGTGAAAAAATACAAACATTTCTCAAAAGCACCTGGCTCTGGGCATAAACCTTCCCACAGTGTAGTCCTGTGGTTTAATGCTTCCCTGCTCCCCTCATGGCATCAAGCAGCTCATGGCACCTTCCATGTACAGTGAATAGGCACAGTGCCCTACAGCGCCTCTGGGTTTCACGGAATTACTGAGGCTGGAAAAGCCCTCTGAGCTTGTGCAGCCCAGCCCAGGACCTAACATCACCGCACTAGCCAGACCAGGGCACTAAGGGACACAGCCAGCCTGTTCTTAAACACCTCCATGGATGGGGACTCCACCACTGCCCTGCGAAGTCCATTCCAGTCTCTGATCACCCCTTCTATGAGGAAGGGCTTCCTAACATTCAACCCAACCCTCTCCTGGCAGCTTCAGGCCCTACCCTCTCATCGTGGTACTGGTTGCTTGGGAGAAGAGCCTGACCCCCACCTGACTACAATCTCCCTTCAGGGAGTTGTAGAGAGGGAGAAGATCCCCCCTAAGCCTCCTCTTCTCCAGGCTGAACACCTCCAGCTCCCTCAGCCTCTCTTCACCAGACTGTCCCTCCAGTCCCTTCCCCAGCCTGGTTGCTCCTTTGGAACAGCTCCTGTCCCTCAATCACTATCTTGAGGTGAGGGGACCAGAGCTGCTCCCAGTACTCAAGGGGAGACCTCCTCAGTGCCCAGTACAGAGGGAAATGACATCCCTACTACTGCTGCATACGCTATTGCTGATACAAGCCAGAAAGCCATAGGCCTTCTGGGCCACTTGGGCACCCTGCTGGCTCCTGTTCAGCCAGTTGTCAACCAGTACTGCTAGGTCCCTCTCTGCCAGGGTGTTCTCCAGCCGCTCATCCCCCAGTCTGTAGCTGCAGGTGATTATTGTGGCCGAAGTGTAGGACCCTGCCCTTGGCCCTGTTAAACCTCATCCCATTGGCCTCTGCCCATTGACCCAGACTGTCCAGATCTCTCTGCAGCATCTTCCTCCCTTCCAGTTTCCTTCTGAAAGAGCCTGTTCAGTGTATTTGTCCTGCTTTTTTTAATGATGTTTCTCCATCTCCTGGCCTGCATTTGTCTCCTTTTTCATGTCACAATTATTTCCACTCAGGAATGCTTTTTCTGCCTTTGGTGTTAATGTGTCCTGGAACTGCACTAGAAGTAGGCTGCCCAGCCCCAATTCTTTTTTCCCAGTATCACATGAAAACCAGACTATGAGAAGGTTTTAAAAAGACCCTTCTCTAATAAGTGAATCAAAAGAAATCGCAGCAAGGGTCCTTGGTTTGAGATCCAGGGAGTGCTGGTGATGGAAAGCATCACACAGCTCACCTGAAGGTCACCTGCGTGGACGAGAGCTCCTGGCAGATCAGCAGGGCTTCATGACATCAATTCCTCTTTCAAGGAATATGTCTCCTGTATGGCTCTATCAAAGCTGTCCTCGATCAGAAGGGTTTGTGCTCATTAATTACAGCGTAGCTGGTTTCCTTCCATCCCAGCCCACGTTTGTCAACATTGCACTGACAACCAATGGAAAGGAACATGAGACAGTGCTTCTGCATGTCTGGTAAAAATGGTTGGCTATTGCTCTCCTCATCTTCTAAATGGGAAACTGAGACCTAGGAAGGGCTTTACACCTTTTGAGTCTCTTGGGAAGGTAAATGTGTTCCCTGCCCACTCCAATTCTGTCTGGATAGCATAAATCATCTGGGGCAGGATGGACCCAGCACAGCTGCCCTTCCCATAGGGAACTACACTGGTCTCATCACAAACAAGGTGGTCATTGTGACTGTAACCCTGAGTGTTTTGTAGGACTTGCTTGCTCTGCTTTTATTCTAGTCGATCCATCAGTACGGTGAGAGGAGCTTATTTTATCTTTTTTATAAAGTTTGAGCAGCTGATGCCATCAGTCTTTGTAGCACTGAGCTACCTGAGCATCAAACTTGTCCCCGGGCCTCTCCTCTGGCTTGGTACCAGAAAACCAAACCAGCTGCACCCCCTGTGGGGCAGTTCCCAGCTCACAGCTCAGCACAGGAACCTGTGCTGGCAGGATCAGGCCCAATATTCTCTGACACTTCAGACTGTTCATTTCTTTGCAGAAGCAGTGCCTTTAACACAAAGCTGTGAGGAACGTGCCTCTGTCAGATTTGCTGCAGATGTGATTCACTCATTCATGGTGAAGAACAGACATTTGTCAGCAGTGAAGTAGGGAGAGCCAGTTCTCAGCAGTTCCCTTTCTGCATCATAATCAGCCCTGTTAGAACAAGTCCTCTCCCCTAAACCACTGCATCTGGGCATTCCTTCCCTCCTTTGTTTCCAACAGTACTTCTCACTCGAGCCCTTAAACAACCTTGACTGAGAGTTGGCCATCAGCAGAAACCCCCATCCGTTCACAGTGAAAATACTGATGTCTCTGCGTCATTTCGTAGCACATCTGGGGTCCCCTGGGCTCAAAAACCATCACTGCCCAGACTGCCGTGCCAAGGAAAGCATGAGGAAGGAAAATAAAGGTGATGACAGTTGGACTGTTGCAAATGGGTCTTGGTCTGAATTGAGCCAGAAAAGAGTAAGCATCTTGCACCAACTCACATGCAGAGCAAAGCTAGCGATGAGGAAAGAGGGAACGTGCAATGTTCACACTGCCAGGGCAAAGGTCTGCAACATGAGCTAGCACCACTAACGCAGGCAGATTTCCTGCTGAAGGAAATTTCTGGGCACTTGCTGATCAGCCAGGTTACAACAAAGAGGAGGGACATGAGGGCTGGCAAGGGGCTGCTTCAGCAGCAGCTCGTCCAGCGCTGGTAGTCTGGGCAGAGCTTGTGCCCCTGCATGTGTTGGAGCTCTGGCAACTATACAGGTGACCCTTAAATCTTCATTGTATTTTAGCCAAGGTGCTTCAGCTAGGGCTGTCTTGGCATAAAATCCATGGGGGCCAGGTGTATGGATATGTGCTTGGACTCTGTGCTAAGGTTCAGTGAGCTGCTCCTGGGGTGACCAAAGTATGCTGTTCACAGGCTCCTCTTGAAGACAAGAGCTTTACTCCATCTCCTTTGCAATGAAGAGTTAACTTGAATCAGAAGAGCATGTTTTGGGGTTTATTGTTCTCCAGTGGCACTGTGCTGTTCCCTGGGCTGCTTTTTCCATCCTTTTTTCTTCTCCCTTCCTGTACACCATGAGTCTCTGGGTGGTTCATGCACACTTGGCTTCAGTTCAGTTCCCTGTGGTGCTTCCCATTCCTCAGCCTTGGGGGTCCAGCACATGCACTGGGTTCTAGTTAATTTCTGCTCTACCAGCAACCTGGAAAACTTCTCCAGCAATGTTGGTAACCTCCAGCAGTTGATGTTTACTAAGGCTGTTGCTACCTGCAAGAAATGTGAAAGCCAGTTCAAGTGATTGATAGGTCTGGTCTGCATTGCTCTGTGCTTTCTTACCCAGGCTGAGATTTGGCTTGGATGAATGAAATCTGGAAATCTCTTCTGAGCAGCAGCATGCCAGCCACAGCTTCTGGCAGGGTTAATAGCAGAGAGAAAGGCAGAGCAGGACGAGGCCTGTGAGATCCAAGTAGCCATCTGCCATCTGAGCTCATGCCTGTCTCATTTGCACAGCAGTCGCCTCCAGAGACTGCTGGCCACTCCCTTCCCAACATTGGTCAGCTAAAGCCATGATCAACCACAGCTATGACTTATTTAGGATGGAGTTGTAGGACCATCTGCATCTAGAGATAAGTCTGACCCTGCTTGTTTTGGAACAAGCCATAACTCGTGCCTTCAAAGCAAAGCCGAACTGCCAAGTTCCAGTGCAGTTCCTGATATCCATTAGATCTGGAGAAGGTTCTTGGGCTGATGCTATACCCCCTCCAAACCCTTTTGATCACAACTGCCCTTCCCACAAATCTGCCACAGCAACCAACAACCTCAGTCAACATTAATCTATCCAAGACTCTTGGTGAGATGTGTCAGGGAGCTTCTGCAGCTCAGGACTTGCCTGGCAGCTCTGCCAAGGAGGTATCTTTCAAGTAAAAAAAAAAAGGTTGACACTGCATGCACACAGCCCGGAGTGGGGTGAAATCTGGGGGCAGAAGGCAGCTTTGCATGGCAGCAACTAGAGATGCTGAATCACAGGGTAAAGATTCCTCCTCTTTCAGCACCAGGAAGGGTGAGGGGAGAACTCCAGACACTTTGCAGGGTAACTAATGTCATGGTGCAGTCTCGACATGCTGGGCTGTGTCTGGGCAGCACACTTAGGTGGAAAATAAAGCTGCAGAACCATTGGTTTCAAAGAGATTTGAAGTCATGCAAGGGGGAAGTAAAACTGTCCAATGGTGTTTGCAAGTCTAATACTGTATCACACTGTGATCTGTTAGAGTTGGTTTACTCAGCTGTTGTTCAGTCTGTTGTTGCTGTGCTCTCTCCCTGAGTAAATCTATTTTTTCACCTTTTTCTGCCTCAAATCACATCTTCTCAAGTATGATTGTCCTGCTTGTATGAGAGACTTTATGAAAAGGATGTAAGAATCGACCCCAAGATGATGCATTGATATTGCCCTGCTGCTCCAGGGCTGCCAGCTGGTGTTTATGGGGCAGCAGGTCCCAGATTTTATATGGGGAGACCCATGAGTGAGTTTCAGGTGACATCTCTGTGTTTCTACAGAAACAGTCTTGGAACAGACAATGACAAACAGTTGTACCTGTAAACACCAGTACTGAGGCTTTATGTGGGGCAAGGCTGCAGAGCCTTTGTGGAGAAGCTACTATTGCCACCAGGTGGGAAAATTTAAGGCTTGGCTTATGCAGCTTCTGGCTATAAATCTCACAAACCCAGGTGAAGGATCTTTGTGCGCACCAGACCATGGTACTTCCTTGGGAGCCATCAGGGATGATTTAAGCTGCTGGGGAAGTCTTAAAGCTGTGACTTAAAAAATGAGGAGAGAGAAGTGCTCACATTTTCATTCATGCTGAAGCAAAGGAGCTGTTAACTGTGAGGTCATACTCAAAAAAGGACAGTTGTGCCACGAGCTCAGTCTAGGATGAGTTGGTGAGGCTTGTGGTGGGTGCCTAGAGGCCAGATGACTCTGTTTGACAGCAGCAATAAGGATGGGCTGCAGACTATGATCCTCCCCAGTCCAAGCTGGATTCTTCCCTTGCAAAAGCCACCAGAGATCCATGGAGAAGAACATCCCATCTGGAAGTTAGTTGGAATTTTTTCACTAGATTAATTCTGTTGTTTCTAAATAAGAAATGATCAGCTCAAGGGGAAACTTGGGGTTGAAGATGTTTGAGTTTTTTCTTTTAAAAAAATCCAAATGGAAAATGGGAGCGTTTAAACAAACATAACTTGGAAGCAGCATTTAGATGAGATGAAATCACACTGCTCCATTACTTTTTGACAAGAATAATCACAGAACCATCAAATTTGGAAAAGACCTTCAAGATGAGATAACTAGTTCCTGAGCATCTCTATTGCAGTGGGCCTGTTGAGTGGAGACTGCGCTCTGTAGAACAACTTGCTTGAAGCAATGAGATCACATATCTGTCAGCACAGCCTTTGTGTCCAACTTCTATGTGTGTGTGTGTGCACTGGTAGTGCTGTCCTGTACCCAGAACTGTTTTGAGATCATACAACCAGACTAATTAAGGTTGGAAGAGACTAACAAGATCATCAAGTCCAACTGTCAATGCAATGCACATTGCAGGTAAATTTTGCTCTTGGACTACAAAAGCAGACATTGCCCGTGTGGCTAGAGCCCACATGTACAGATCTGGGAACTGGGGTTGGACTGTTCTCAGAGTTTTCTAGTACTTCATCCTACATTTCAGGTTTGATGGTTGCTTTGCAAGATTTGCTCAGAAATGTTGTCACCCCAACAGTACTAATTGTTGGCACCGAGGCAGAGTTGTAAATTACTATATGCTGTAAATTATGTGTTCAGGGAATATTGTAGATCGTGCTGTTCCATAGCGAACACCTGAGTATCACTGATGGGAGCAAGAGAAATGGAAGCCAATCCTTCCCAATAGCACACAAATTTCTAAAGAAGCTTGGTACTGCAACATGCAATTTCAGTAAAAGGACTTTTCTTGCCTCAACAGCTGAACAAAACATGGTGGTCTGATATTTTCCTTTCATGTTTGAGCAGATAATAAGAGTAAAATGCAAGGGTACACCTGGCCGGGTTGGCAGTTTCTTTGTATGATGGATGCTGTGTTGCACCAGGATTACTTCCTTGGGCTCCAGATGATCAAGTGGAGATGAGTCAGATTGCCCACAGCCTGCCCTGAGGACATGGCTCAAAATAGCTTCAGGCTTCCATCAAACTTTAGGGTAAGTAGCTCTTTCCTGGACTGGAATATAGAATCATTAAGAATTATCAAGGTTGGAAGGGCCTACAAGATCATCCAATCGTCAAGGGCCACATCTACTCCTTCCAGGGACAGTGATGCCCCCTTGCCCCTTCCTAGGCAGCCTGATCCAACCCCTGACCACTCTGTCAGGGAAGAAATTTTTCCTAATGTTCAGTCTAACCTTCCCCTGGCACAGCTTGAGGTTGTTTCCTCTTGTTCTATCACTAGTTACTTGGGAGAAGAGACCAACTCCCACCTCTCTACACCCTCCCTTCAGGTGGCTGTAGAGCCTGATAAGGTCTCCTTTCAACCTCCTTTTCTCCAGGCCAAACAACCCCAGTTCTTTGCGGGTAGGGTTGTGATGCCCTTGGCTGGTCATCCCTGGGGACAGAAGCGTGCTACTGTGATTGCTGCCAAGCGAGTGCAGCATCTCGGGATCAGATGAACAGGAGAATTTTAATTTGCATGATTAAAATGTCTTGCATGACATCTACTGCTAGGGATGTAATTTGGTAAATAGCCTTGTAATTTATGCCCAAATATTACTTGTCAAATTGGCTCCTCCATGACAAACAGAACCAATAGGGATACAATGTGGTCCCTTCTTTCTGCTCCTCCCACCATCTGCTTGCAATATTCATATTGGAGAACATAAAAAACCATTAATGCTGTAAGAACTGGCCCATCTCATCAAGCCAAATATGAACAATGTCAGAATGATTACGGGGAGAAACGGGCAAAAATTGCTTAAACATAGAGCACTCATCATTAATAGCTTGTTATGGGCCCAACAGATGTGGATTGCCGTCACACACTGCATCTATCCAGTACATAAATGTTTTCTTTAGCCTATTTTTTAATGTGGCTAATTTATCTGTTACTGTCACACTGGGGCTGTTAGCTTTGAACAAATGGCTGGTATTAATCACTGGAGAGCTATTAGACACCACAGCCACAGTGCTAAATCAGCTCAGGAGTGGCACTTGTAGGAATATTCATAGAGAATATTCTATGTTCATAGTAGGAAATTTCATAGAGAATCCAGGAATTGCCTGGATCCTGGTCGTGCAGTTAACACCTCTGGGATCGGAGCCATCGAGAGCCTGCAGATACCATGCCTGTGTGTCAAACATATTCAGGGCAAATTCCTTTCTCTAAAGAGCAATTCCAGTTTAAGACCTTATTTCTTATGAAGGTGCTTTGGGGTGTGCAGAGAAGAAAAAACCCTTTGCAACTGCTGGAGTCCTGCAGGCTGGGGTTTCAACCCTGGGCTTGCTTTCTCTTTTGTAGATTTGGGGCTCTCTGAGCAGCAAAGGGTTTGCTTTCCCCATGACACCCTGCTGATGCTGTGAAGAAGTGAAGATCTACTTACTTGTCTTGATGTAGAGGGGAAAGGAACGTTAAATCTTTGTGTTAAGCTCCTCTTCTATGGGAGGCTGAGCCAGTCTCCACATCCCTCCTGGGCACAAATGGTACCTCAGATGTTTATAGGATCTGAAGAGCAGTTTAGGCTGCAGGAGAATTTACCTGAAATGTTCCTTGTTTTCCACTTTATTTTCATGAGGGAAGACTGAGCTACAAGGAGATCAACTTTTTAAAAGAGCTCTAATCTAATACCAAACCCAGATGAGTCCCTTTCAGTCTTCAGTGTCAGTAGGACACCCCTTTTTGTCCAGTCTCTTGTGTGACATCTTGGGATGATGGCAGAAGATTATAAGGATTTAGGTTAGACCTGCACACTCCATAGGCTGGGAAACATCACTCCAGTGATGAATGGAGAGGAAAGCTGGAGCTGAATGGTAGAAAAGACACCTCAATGAGAACTCTCATTGAAAGGGGAGACGATTTAGACAAAACATTTGGGGGCTTAATGAACTTGTGTTTTCCATTGAGAGGCTGATTCATGAGAAAACTTTGATTCATGAGACCTGCTGGACTCAGATCCATCAAGCTGCCAAAAAGCAGCTGTGAGTGGGAGATCCCTGGTGGTCATCTACGATGCTCCACAAACGTTTCTTCAAATGAAAACAAATGTAAATTGGAACCATTTTACTGCTATTCTGGAAGGGCTGCTGTAGTTTGTATTTTCTCTGTCATTTCTGCAAGTGAAGTCACCACATGTTTGGAAGTCCATATCTCAGTAGCAGAGTGGTCTCTTCATTAGCCTCGGGGCAGATTTGAAAGGGGAAATTCTGACTTTTGGAACCCATGGGAGTGTACTGTGTCAGGTCTTGCAGACAGTCAGTACAAACCTGCTATAACTTTACAGCTTTCTGTGGTTCCTCTGAGGATAACCTGTGTACCTATATCTACCTTCTCAGAGCATTGCAAGAGACTTACCTGGAGAAACCCCACAAAGGACCCTTAGTTAACAGCAGCTCTCACTCCACCACAGTGCACCAGTCACAAGGACTGCTACTGAACATATCACAGAATTATAGAATGTTAGGGGTTGGACATGACCTTGAAAGATCATCCTGTTCAATTTCCTCTGCCAGAGCAGGATCACCTAGGACAGGTCACACAGGGCTTTGAGTGTCTCTAGAGCAGGAGACCCCACATCCTCTCTGAGTAGCCTGTTCCAGTGTTCTGTCACCTTCACTGGAAAGTTCCTTCTCATATTTATGTAGAACCTCATATGTTCCAGCTCACACTCATCGCCCCTTATCTGGTCATTGGACACCCCTGAACAGAACCTGGCTCCGTCCTCCTGACACCCACCCTCTCCATATTTAGAAACAGTAATGGGGTCACCCCTGTCTCCTCCAAGCTAAGGGGACCCAGCTTTCTCAGCCTTTCCTCATCAGGGAGGTGTTCCACTCCTTTCATCATCTTTGTGGCTCTGTGCTGGGCGCTGTCAAGCAGTTCCCTGACTTTCTAACCTTATTACACTTCCTGCAGCTTTTTTTTCCCCATCTCCAATGGCCGGGTCAAACTTGTGACTGTGGGTGGCTGACAGACACTGCCTTTCAAAACAGTCACTAATGCTGAGCAGTTAGTCAGACAGAGGTGTGGGCCATTTCCTCATATTGCCACGAGCTTCTGCATATTTACCTTGTGTTTCTGTCATTGATTGAGGGACTTCCAGCTGGGCTCCCACACTTGGAATAAACCTCATTGGGTGCCTTTTGCAAAAACCCACCATCAAGGCCATAACAGACCACAGGGATGATCCAGTCTGACCTTCTGCATAATTTAGGTCTGAGATTCTCCAAATTATTTCTGTGTTAGGGTGGTCACACGGGACTGAACTCATGAGTAGGGACAGCCACCATTTCAGAATTTGCTCTTATTTCCAGAGAGTTTTGTTTCACTTCTAGTTGACAGCCACTAAACTTTGCTTCATTCTTTCCTTCCTAGTCTCAGCCTTCTCTGGAGGTTTTATGATCAGGTCACTTCTCTTGAATAAGCTCAGTAAACTGAGCAGCCTAAACCTCTCGCTGTTGGTCCTTTGCTGTCATCTCCATTTCACATCACAAAACTTCCCACAGCAGACAGCTGCCTACCAAATCCTCATCTGGCCCTGCAATTAAGAGAAGGTGGCAGAAGGTGTTATTTTACCTTTAATGCATAGTCCCAGTTTCTCCCCTTGAGAAATTAATTCTGTGTTGGTTCCAAATGGATGGCCCCAAAGATTGCAACCCTCCACTAAACAAGGTCTCCTGGGCTTCCTCAGCCATCAGATCCTTTTTCAGGCTGCTAGACCAGTGTGCTGCAGCCTTGATCTTGCAGCAGCAAAGGCACAGGGACAATGTCCCTCTGTGTCCAGGCTGGTTTGCTACCAGTACTAACCTTGACTGGGCATCAGAACAGGAGGGCAATGTACCCATTCTTTGAAAAATTCACTAAATACACACTAGTATGCTTCCCCAAAAAAAGAACAAAAAGACATTGATTGAACCCATAATCTCAATGTGTTCCCTTGGGGCCAGCTGCTCCCTAGCATTTTTGTACTGGGGACCAGTGCCAGTGTGGGATTTACTCAGTTCTTTCTCTCTTGAGGACCACAATTCTGGCAACTTGCACTGAGGAGCCTAAAATGGCCTTTTCTGGCAGATGAGATGTGAAGTCACAGGCAGGTAAAACACAGACAGAACATATTAACTGCCTCATTCCTTTATGCCCCAGCTCTTTTCTGGCTTGTAATGGAAGCCTAAAGCTTGTATTTCTTTTAACTCAGATCTAAACAGTAGCTGCTATAAAGTATTAGGTTGGAATAAGAAGCCGGTATGAAAGATGAAGGGGGAATGATGTATTTTAAAAAGGATCTGAGTGGGTCCTAACTTTAAAGCATCAGTATAAATTCATTGCAAGGAGCACGCTCTTAATTATTCATTTTCCTTGGCACCGCTTAAACAGCCAAATAACAGCTTCTGTCTCTTTATATTTAGTCTATTATTGTTTGAAAAAGGCCAGGGGGAGGCCAGTGCTGTGCAGAAATGATATTCCCCCTTATATACACACAGAACATATTACCAGCAGCCATCGCAAAGGGGAATATAATCACCAGCAGCTGAGAGACAATGACATTTTTATAGGGCTCCTGGCAAATCTGCAGCAGGGGAGAGCCTGACAACTCTTTGGCTTTTGACCACATTCCTCTGCGAGCTCTGCGCAGGGAGCTCCAAATACTCTTCGAGCTGGGAACTAGCTCACATCAGCCAAGCAGCTGCCTCGCTCAACCATTCCCCTTCCTTCTGGAGGAGAAGAGTGGAAGAGTGGGGTAGCTTTGGAAGCATGATTGGGGTTTGCTACTGAGACACGGTGCTCATGGGGACAAACCTGAGAATTGCACATCAACCTGAGAAGGAACTTCTTCACGGTGAGGGTGACGGAGCACTGGAACAGGTTGCCCAGGGTGGTTGTGGAGTCTCCTTCACTGGAGATGTTCAAGGCCCGCCTGGATGTGTTCCTGTGTGACTTGGTCTAGGTGACCCTGCTGTGTCAGGGTGATTGGACTAGATGACATTTCGAGGTCCCTTCCAATCTGTAATGATTCCATGATTCTATGATTCTATGATATCCAGGCTTCCAAGCACTGGCATTGAGGGAGTCCTGGCTCCCAATTTCCTGGACACAATCCCCTAAGCGTATGTCCATGGATGATGTCCCGTCAATGCCATTCATCTGAAAGAGCCACTTTATCCTGTTTTTTGCTATGAACAGGGTCATGTTGCACTTAGATTTCTGTTTATTTGGGTGTCACATGTTGTGTGGGAAGTATCTGCTCTGTGTTAGCTGCTGCCCTCCACAAATGATCATATTAAGGCCTTTGCAAGCTCCAGCAGGTGCAGATTATATAAGAGAAATTTCATTGCGACTCAGTTTCAGAGTGGATGAGATGAAGACAAATTTTGTAGGAAAAATTGTTGATCAATTGTAAATAAAATTAGATGAGTTTTTTCTAAATAAGAGACCAAATATTCCTGGGTTTTGGCAGCTGACAAGTTAAACATTTCAAGTAGTTCTTTGGCAATTCAGAGAAGAGAAGGAACTGCATGGTCAACATGGATAGCTTGTTTTTTGCTAGGTAGGCATAGTTCATTTTTCAGCTGTCAAAGTCAAAGCTGTCAAAGAGCTTTGTGTTTTGATAGAAAACCCTCAGAACATCATCAGGATGAATATTTCCATTGGACCAGAGGAGTCTGGTTTAAAAATGCCTTGAGTTGAACACTTTGACCAGCTGCAGCTGGCAGACCAAAAGCCAAGTTTCACATCTTTGTTGCTTGAAATCCTGACTTATTTCAGATTTACTCAATGCCAGGTCTTCTTCCTGAGAACAGCTTCCTGAGGCTCAGGCAGCTGAGATTGTGTTTAAATCTCCCCTATGGCCAGTTTCAGGGTGATGGTGTTTTCTGCTGGAGCCTCCAGTGCAGCCCTCACAGGCAGTGCTAGACACTTCAACACTGACACTATTTTTTCCAGCCAATGTGTGGGAAGTCTGGGGCGCTAAGTATTTGGTATGAACAGAGTCCTGGTGTATGACAGCTCTGTTTACCCACTGCAGAATCCAAGGGAAGGTGTGAGAGCAACATCTTTGGGCCACAGCACTATGGTACTTTGCAGAAAGACACAAGATATGAATAAGATTGAAGACCCCTTGGCCTTGTGGAGATGCTAGCTGAGAGCTGGTCTCAGTTTTCTGCTGTATGCACTAATTAAATTAATTTCCCCATGATGCTGGGCCTAAAGACTGACTAGGACGCTATGTTCTCTCTGTCTACTTCTCTAGGCACCTCCAGTCTCTGACCCCAAAGCATTCTCCCACCCCTTCCTTCACACTGGTACTTTATCTTCCTTATGTCCTCAGACTATTGTTGTCTCCTCACCAGAGGCTTTTGGCATCCTCCCTTTTCCCACACGCATGCCCCTTCCTATGGTATGGCAGCATGTCTGATGAGATGCAGAGAGGGGACAAGGTGTATGGGTCTCTTTTCCCTTTTATGGGTGTAGGGTTAACTCCCACCATGGATTACAAAATGGTGTGAGTTGGAAGACCTTACAGATCATCTTGTTCCAACCTCCTGCTCTGGGCAGAGAGACGTCTCACCAGAACAAGCTGCTCCAAGCCCCATTCAACCTGGCCTTGAACACATCCTGTGATGGAGCAGCCACTACTTCCCTGCACAACCTGTTCAGTGCCTCATCATCCTCACAGTGAAGAACCAGTCATCAGTCCTTAGCTTCCCCTTTTTTTCTTTGATATTTTGAATTTTCTTCTGTATCTTTTCTTTTCTATTTGTATTTGCACTCAGTGTTGTCAGCTGGTTGGACTAGATGATCGTGTATGTCCCTTCCAATCAAAATCACAGACTTGCAGAACATGAGGGATTGGAAGGGAGCTCCAAAGATCATCCAGTCCAATCCCCCTGCCACAGCAGGATCTCCTAGATCCAAGTCACACAGGAAGGTGTCCAGGCAGGTTTTAAACCTCTCCAGAGAAGGAGAACTCCATAACACCGATAGGCAGCCCCTTCCAGTGCTGTGTCACTCTCACCGTGAAGAAGTTTCTTCTCATATTGATGTGGAACCTCCTGTGTTCCATCTTACACCCATTGGCCCTTGTCCTATCATTGGATGCCCCTGAGCAGATGCCCCTGGCTCCATCCTGCTGACACCCACCCTTTCCATATTTATCAACATGAATGGGATTACTCCTCAGTCTCCTTTTTAGCAAGCTCGAGAGACCCAGCTCCCTCAACTTTTCCTCATCAGGTAGATGCTCCACTCCATCATATTTGTGGCTCTGTTCTGGACTTTCTCAAGCAGTTCCCTTGAACTGAGGCACCCAGAACCATACCCCTTGTAATCCATCCCAGGATTCCACTGGCCTTCTTGGCCACAAGGGCACATTCCTGTTTGTTCTGTTCTATGCTGTGCTGCTCTATGCTGTGCTGTGCTACGCTACTCCAATCCATTCTGTTCCATTCCATTCTATTCAATGTGTACTGGTTGCCTGCAGGGAGACCTGCCTCTGGCACAGGAGCAGGTTCCTTAACACATGATTGTTGTAGCTTCACTGAGCAGAGGTCCAGGAACCCTTTGCCCTCCATTTGCTTAATTTTCCCCCTAGTTTTAATGAAAATCAGTGAGAACCTGTCCAAGAAGCCTTAGATAATTATTTAAACATCAGGATTTTAGGAATGTTCTCTCCCTTGTTTTGGGGGAGATGAGAGCAAGAATAGTTTATCTTTCTGCAGCAAAAATAATTTCCTGCTGAAATTAGCTCTTTATAATAATTATTATTATAATAATAATTATTATTACAATTTTTCTTATATTATCTCCAGCTTTGATAAAGTTATACTACTCTGAATGAGATTCCTGTAGCACAGTGAAGCACACAGCAAATTTAATTGATCCCCTGCCTCTGGGAACCACTTCCCCTCTGCTCTGCCTTAGCATCAGACTTCTGAGGAGCTGTAGCTTCCCTGGAATGAGTAAGAGGACTTTTTTTATATTTAGGGTTTTACTCATGAGCTAAGTTGTATTTATAACTCGTTTTATTCCTGCTTTAACCACTGGCCAAACTGGATGCATTGCCTTTTAATTCTCCAATTTGTGCACAATGAATTTGGGAGATTTGACTCTTGCTGACATGTTTGGATTTGCTGCTCAGAAACTCAAACTGTAGCATTTCTGCTTGAATCATCGTGGATTAAATCTTCTCTTGCTGATGTGCTGCAGAGCCTCACAACCATCGCTGCAGTAGCATGGCTGAGTGAGTAGCTGCTCAGGGACTTTGTGTAGCTCCAAATGCAGAGTCTATGCATTGCCTGGCTCACACACAAACCCCGTAACATCCTGCTCTTGCTCTGACAGAGGCAAACAATGCATTAAAAGAGGTGTAAGAGGGGACTGTGATGTGGAAAATGGCATTTTCAAGAGTGGCACATTTATCCCCAGGAATCACTACTGAAACAACTGGGTTTTCTATCACTATTAGCTGGTTTTTCATCTGGCTGTTGGGAAACACTAACAAATATCTAGAGAGGCAGATGTAAAATAATATAATAATTTCTATCTCTTTACTTGTCATGTCATCTAAGTCTGGTAGCAGGCAGGATCCTGAGCAGGCTGCCCAGTGGAGTCACCAGCACTGGAGGCATCCAAAAAATGTGTAGTTGTGGAACAGGGAACAGGGTTTAGTGGGCAGGGTGGACTCAATGAGTTGGACTCAGTGATCTTGGAGGTCTCTTCCAACCTTAATGAGTCTGTGATTCTATGTCACCTTCAAAGGCCTTCCAACTTTGCCCCTGGAAAATGTAGGCAACAGTCACCTGGAGGAGATAAGTGTTGATGCTGCTCGCTATGAAGTATAAGGTTGGATGAACTTGAGACAGTTATCCTGGTACAAAGCAGCTCTCACCAAGCCAGTCTTCAGCAGATGCATGTTGGTGAATCATAGATTCACAGAATGTCAGGGGTTGGAAGGGATCCCTAGAGTTCATTGAGACAAACCCCCTTGCCAGAGCGGGGGGTGGGGTGGTGGTAAATACCGGTGGACCTGTGGGACATGTTGGACGCCCTGGTGGGTTGTATCTGGCCCACAGGCCAGGGTTTGGGGACCCCTGTTTATCCCCATTATTCCTTGTCCTTCAAGGGAACCTTGCTGTCCCATGAAGAACTTGCTGTCCACTAGGACTCCAAGATCTTATGGCAGAAGCTGAACAAAAAGGGTGCAGCAGCATAACGGGAAAAACACCCGGATCCAGGTTTTACAGCAGGGCTGTCTGAGAGGGGAAAATTCAGTCCTTGCAGAGATGTGTTTTATATTGAAAAAGTGGGATGGGTTCCCAAAGGTAACAGTATCATAAAATCCGACTGGGATGAAAGGAACAGAGGCCGGCTGAAGTGAGCCAAATAGAAATCTATGGAAATGAGCCTATCCGTACAGAACTTATAGGGAATAAATTCCTTTCTGTAGCTGCATGGGTTCTGAAGACTATTTTATAGATTTCTCTAGCAGGGGCGTAATTCTCTTTGGTTTAGTTTTTTCCTTTCCCCTCCATTCTTTAGGATGCCCTAAATCCTTGGCCTGGTGTTTATTCCCTACAGGTTCTTTTCCAAAGAAGTTAGAAAATGTCTTTTGGGCTTTTTTAAATGAAATACCATCGGATTTTCATAACTCACAGCATTTCATAAGGCATGAACTGAACACATTTAAGAAAGTCACAATGAGTAAGGCCAGTAGGAAAATGAAGTTTTCATCTCAATCCATTTGTAAATCCTCAATTTATCATTTATTTCTGCCTCTGGCAGCCACTATGGCCAGTGTCCTGCTTTGTTTCTGTCCACAGTGCTCCTTCCATGCAGGAGTGATGGGGCTCTGGCTGGCTGGATAACGGCCGTATTCACCGGTGCGTTTTTCCAGCAGGTCTGACGGCTAATCTAAGGAATGACGTTGCAGTGAGACAGTTCAGATAAATGAAAGAAAGAGAGAGGCAATAGGAAATTGCTTCAAGCCCAGGGGAGCCTCCACTGCCTGGTTTTCTTCAGGAGGCACCAGGCAAGTTGTGGTGTTGGTCAGGAACACCAGCACAAAGCCTCAATTTGACATGGTATGTGGTGCCTTACCACACTGAGGTATTCTTGTTTCAGTTGTTGTAGCTACGGGGGTTGAGGATCTTGGTCTCAAGCATTGAGAGTTCAGTGGTTTGGTGACAATCTAAGAGATGCTGCTGTGCATGGGTTTGGAAAGGGTCTTAATCCCCAGGAGATCTTTCTGCAGTCATGGTGGAGCTACCTAAGAGAGATCCATAGTCTTGACCTTTTACTCCAGTGCTCAGTGCCATACTGCCTGCACAGACACAGGCTGCGTGGACATAGAAGAACACTGAAAAGGGCAATGAGTCTGGGGAGAGGTCTGGAGAACAGGCCCTGTGAAGAACAGCTGAGGGATCTGGGGTTATTTAGTCTGGAGAAGAGGAAGCTGAAAGGAGACCTTATTGCTCTCTACAGCTATCTAAAAGGAGGCTGTAGCAACGCTGGTGCTGGGGTGCTGGTCTCTTCTCCCAAATTCCTAATGATAGGATGAGAGGAATTGGCCTCAAGTTGCATCCGAGGAGGTTTAGATTGGATCTCAGGAAGAAGTTCTTTCCTGAGAGTGGTTAGGCAACAGAACAGGCTGCCCAGGAAGGTGGTGGAGTCCCTGTCCCTGGAGGTGTTTAAAAACTGAGTAGCTAGAGCACTTGAGGCCATGGTCTTGGGGTTAGGGAGATGCTGGGATGAGTGTTGGACTTGATGATCCTGGAGGTTCTTTCCAGCCATGATGATTCTATGATTTTATGACATGTCATGGGATAAACACAAGCCTCCTGTGATACAGGGGCTCTGGGAAAAAGATGAGTGAGGAAGCTGCATGGAGCACACATGAGTCAGTACTGGGCTGGTGGCTGGAAGGGGCTCAGCATCCTCAGCAGTGCCACTGAAAACCAATGTCACATGCAGGTATGGTTCAGCATTAGTGAGGAATAGGATCTTACTATCGGCTTTCCACAGCAGAAGGCATCACCTGCAGGTTTGTGGCTCTGTGCAGACCTGATCTGTGAGATGTCAAATACTTCCTGTGGGTTACTGAGCACACACTCAGCCCTTGGAGGCCTTCTTTGGTCCCTCCTCCCGCCTTCCTCTGCTGGGTGCACAGCAAGCTGTGGAGCTTCTGGAAACACGAGCCAGAGACATCAATTTTATAAAGAGTGTCTCAACATGGCAGCTCCTAGTGCTTTCCAGGGTATGAGTGAAAGCATTTTCAGAGGGAGCAGAGGGAATTTGTCATGTCAGCCCATAAATCTCCTGTCTCCTTTCCATCTTCAGCTGAAGGTGGAGAATCAGATTTCGATAACATCTCCAAATTGCTGAGAGCAATTTTGCAGCTTGTGTTAATTGCAATTTTCTGTTGAATGCCTCTGAGCTCTTAATAACTTTGTAATTAAAGTGCAATTAACAAATTAACTTGTATATATCAAATGGAATGCTAATGTTGTTGTTAATGAGGAGATAATTAGCTGGTGTCATGGAGAGACTCATGGGGCAGCATCGAGATTCAGAACCCTTTTGGCTCACAGAGGAAGTTAATGGAGTTTGCTGGGAGTGAATGAATGAGCGGATTGTCCTTCAATGACACGTGGTGAAGCAGCCAGAGATAGCCAGGTATGACTGCAGGCTCTGCAGCCAGAACCCCAAGCTTTCTCATTCAGTCATTTTCTAGGCATCTGGCCAGCGTTTCATAAAGTTTTTTCTGTAGCACATCTGGAATGCTTGTTAAAACACACGGTTGGGCTTTAAGAAGGGCTTAGCAGGTGATGAAACCACTCAGCACCATCCAGGCCTGGAGGCAACGTTCCCATTCCCAAAAAAGCCTTGTGCACATCTCGCTCCAGCATTGCTGGATGAGATGCAGCACCTCTGCCTGCCCCATCCCTGCTGGACACAGGATCCCTCTCCAGATGCCGTGACACTCAAGGGCTGTACAGTGGCAGTCTTGTAAAAAAGTCCATCTTTGTCCAAAATGGACTGCAAGAGTCAATCCCAAACAGCAATTAGGCATGGGCTGTTCCCTCAGCCACCTGGAAAAGCACAAACAAGCTTTGAATAAAAGGGTGAAAAGTCAGAGGAAGGACAGGGATCCTCTGTCAGGGTCCCTGATTCACAAGTAAAAAACTTTTCCTGCTGTGACTGCAGGTATTGGGTGAAGGGAGCCACAGGAGAACTGTAGGGCTGTAGCTCACGGGTATACAGGAGAAGCCAACGGATAATGTGGTAGGACCTGAAGCTACCTACTCTTGCCTGGGTGCATGTGCTTCTTTACAGCTTTTGATCATAGACTCATAAAATCACAGAATCATGGGGTTGGAAGGGACCTCCAAAGTCATCTAGTCCAACCCTCCTACAACAAGCAGGACCATCACTCACCAGACCACATTGCCCAGAGGCCCATCCAGCCTGACCTTGAATGGCTCCAGGGATGGGGCCTCCACCACCTCTCCAGGCAGCCTGTTCCAGGGATCCCACATCCTCAGATTCAAGAACTTTTATCTGATGTCTGTGATCTCAAATTCACTGTTAGTTGCTGAATTCTGAGGGTCAGACCCATCAGGTCTAAATGTTATGGGTGAGGATGGAGGTCCAGGCTGCAGCATGTGGGTAGGTCTTCACAGTCAGAGGGTCCTAGAAGTACCAGTAAAGTGAGATAAGGCCCTATAACTAGTTTATGGGTATTTCTGCATCTCCTTTTGGATTACTTTACATTCAGACAGTCCACTGAGTTTCCCTTGTCCTCTCCAGCCATCCCACAGCACCACTGCTAGTACAGAGTGCTCTCCTGAGGGGATGTATTGTGGAAAAAAGAGCCAAAAACTGGAATTGGAGGGAGCTGCCAGTGAAATAACGGGGTCTCAGAGATACAGCAGATGCTAGGGTGCCAGTCTCGGCCTGCTCCAAGTTCAGGCAGGGACCCCACAGTGGACGCAGTGCTGTGTGTGCTGGGCTGAGACAGGAGCTGGGGCCTGGTGCAATGCCCTCCCTGCACTTCAGCTATCTCAATTTGGCACTCCAGCCTGGCTGTGGTCTGGGACTAGTAGATCTCATTCTTGAGGAATTTGCTGCTGTTATTTGGCTTTAATTTTCCTTTGCTCAATTTCATCTCATTACCCACAGTTACACCCCGTCGGGCCATGTCACAGTACTCTAACAGGTATTTAAAACGCTACAGTGGGAGCCAATTGGTGCATTTCAAATCCATTCCATACCATGACATCATTTGTTTGTGGTGCATTCAGATTTGTCAGGATACATCAGCACCAGGAAGGAGACTGGCCAATTCTTCTCTTTTTGCCTGCAGTCAGGTGGATACCATGTCCCCACCCTTCTCTCCCCAATGTGTCCTGGGTCTGTAAGACTGATTGCTCACCCTCCATGCTCTTCCAGTGCCTGTCAGGCCAGAGCTCAGCTCCAGTGGCTTCTCTGGTCATCACCCATCACTGCCAAAACACATGAAGCTGGGCTTGCAGCTACTGCAACTCTTGATCATGGGGTCCTGTTAGAACCATTGCTGACATGAGGTGTGTTGGGATAAATGCTTTTGGTTTCAACCCAACTAAAAGAAGGGAGATTTCGGTTAGAAATAAGGAGTAATTTCCTCCCTGTGAAGGTGCTGAGGCCCTGGAACAGGTTGTCCAGGGAGGTTGTGGCTGCTCAATCCCTGTAAGTATTCAAGGCCAGGTTGGATGGGGCTCTGGGCAACCTGATATGGTGAGAGGTATTGCTGCCCATGGCAGGAGGGTGGAACTGAGTGATCTTTGGGGTGTCTTCCAACCTAAACCAGTTTGTGATACTGTGATGTCAACCTGATAGTACTGCAAGTGCTGTCTTGTTCTATTTCCTATTATCTTTTTCTTCTTATTTGTATGGCAACAACTCCCTGTTGGGAACTATTAGGAGGAAAAATCACAGATGACTAATGTAAAGAGAAATAGCAGGAGGGGAGCAGCCAAAACTGGACATTTCACTCACAAAGGTCCTGAAGAGGAGCTGGAAGGTGTAAGTGAGGCTGGAGGGTGGGGACTACTGTTCCTACAGAAGTAGAGGTTCTAGCCCAGCAAGAATATCCCCCAGCCCTTGTCCTGCCCAGCCTTTGTCCTGCCCAGCAGCACCCCCAGCACCACAGTTGGGCATATCTCTCTTCACTCACCTCCCCAGCCTATTCTTGTTTGGGTTGAAATCTGTCCTGCATCTTTCAAACCACTTTCTAGTTTCACTGAAGTTTACTCACCCCTAAAATGCTGTGATCTGACTGAAAAACCCCACTGCTGCTGCAGGCAGGTCCAGGAGGGGAGATGTGTCAGTCAGTGCAGTGGCACAGCCTCCGTGGTCCTGCTCATTGAATCCTGGCTTTCAGACACCTTTACACCACTGTTGTGAAACAGCATGGCCTGAGTTCACAACCCATGCAGGCAAATAAGCATTTGATGGAGAAGAAAAAAACTGCTTGTGGCCTGAAGCCTCGGTTCAATCTCAATGACATTAAACTAATTATCTCTCTCCTGCTTTCCCCGCTAGCAATGCTTTCCTAAAACAGCCTTTGCTCAGCCATAATGTCCTGCAGATAAACATTTCACCCCTCCTTGGATCTCCAAACAGAGGTAGTGCTGGACCACGTATTTATAGATGGACTCTGAGCTGTAAAATGGGCTTTTCTGTTGCCTGCATCCCCTCAAGTGCCAGTAAGGCTGTACACATCAGCTAAGTCACATTTTACTGGGATTTTCTTTGATGGCTTCAAGAGTGCTTATTGTTTCCCTCACTCAGCTCTGCAGGAATAATGTAACTCTACAATTAATCCTGACTTGCTCACACAGCAGCCTGTGTTTGCCTTTATGTTCAAGACAAGTCTTTAAAAGTTACTGCTTTCCCTCTCCTTCCTCATTGTTTTTTTAAACTTCTTCATTGAGATGAAATGGGGCTTTAGAGTCCTGGAAATGTCTGGATTTCTTTCCTTCTCAGCAAAATCAAATTGATGACAAAGGTATCCAACTTTGATCAGGATGTGGCAAAAGGACATGAGAAGTGTTTTGCATTGAGAGAAAATGGATGCCAGGGGCAGGGTCTCTCTTCTCTCATTGCTGATGCTCATGTGTGAACAGGAGTTTAGGAACCACTGTGTCTGTGGAGGGACAGAGGTAGTTTCTTTAGGCTGAGGTTTAATGATTAGTCTGCACAAGAATAACCATTTTAGAGTGAGTTTAAAGTGCACTGAAAGCTGAATATGAGCTTGTAGCACATTCTTAAAAGGGAATGAGATGGACTTGAGGAAATACAGTGATCCCAGACATGGTTGATGGTTAGGACTCAAATCAGCCAGGGGCTAGCAAATACGAGCTCCTCCGACACCCTCAGCCAGGCAGGGCCAGCCAGAGCTGAAGCTCCACCAGATGTTCCTGGGGCACGCTGATATTGAGTGTTTGATCTGCTAATTGCCAGCAAAGATGAAGATAACATGAAATCTAATATTGCCAGCTGCCAGCATTTCTTGCAGACAACTTTGCACTGTCTTCATCATGACACTAAGTGAAAACAGCCGGCTCAGGGGAGGCTGCTGGGAGCAGCTGCAGCTTGTCTGCTCTGGTGTGGGCTCTCCTGTGGACCATGGAAATGTTGGTGAGGAGATTCTACTTTAGGGGGTGATGTGGTTTGGAAAGGCAGGGTTAATATTTGGTTAAACTTGCTAGAGAGGAGAGAACTCATCCTTTTTTCCTGCTAAGTAAGATAATTCTTTTGTTACCTTTTTATTTGTTTATTTTTTTAAAGAATGAGAAATGTGAAGGTTTGACTTGGAAGAGGACCTTAAAGATTATCTAGTTCTAAGCTCTTGCTACGGGTAGGGACATCTTTAGCAGCAAGTGTTTGGTCTGTGAGCCTGCCTGGTTCAGGGGCTGCTTATGAAATAAAGAGATTTGTGTATCACTGCTGAACTTGCTGAATACTTTTTTACAGGCAAGTGGAGTAGATGTGGCAACAAAAAGCTGACGAACTAAAAAAAAATCAAACCATTTTATTTTGAAAGCAATGAAAAAAAGGTTATTTTTTAATTTATGGTATGTTGGGGAAGATTTGATGCAAGAACTGTCACCCAGGTTTTTACAGAGATGCCCTGTGAGCTGTGCAGTGGTGGCTACATCTCCCCACCTGGGTGATGGGAAGAGGATGCACACCCCTGCACAGGGATGTTCCCAGTATCCATGAAAGCAAACCTGTGATCCTGGGAACATGCTCAAACACCTTCACGCAAGGAGTGTCTGTGCTGGGAAGCTTGCTGTGCTCTCTTTCCTCGTTGCTGCTGACACGAGTTATTCACGCTTCACCCCATATATCTGCGTTAGCTCAAATCTCCCCACTGTGGAGTCAGCTAATCCCTTGGGAAGTGCGTAGGGCTAAACTCCTCTGTGGGTTTTTTCTGTTTAGTCTAGACTATGAGACTTAGTGGCGTAGTGACCTCATGGATTGGTGATAGATTTACTGGAATTGGGATACGGCAAACAGTGGGTGTTTGTACATGTGGGAGGACACTCCTGCAGCCGCTTGCCAGCGTCTCCCAGGCACAAGCTGCTGTCTTACCTTCACTGGCCCACTACTGGAGCCTGAAGCACGGGACCTTTTTAGAGCAAATCTATTCTTTACCCCTTAGGAGCTGGTGAGAACTGTGAGAGCTCGATGCATGTCTTCTCTGTGGTGCTTGGGCTGTGCAGTGGTGAAATTGGACAGGCCAAGATCACCAATAGTTCCTTCCACCGTCTTATGCTTAGGGTCATGATTTAGTGGTGACCTGCAGAGCTGATTTAACAGTTGGACTTGATGATCTTAAAGGTCTCTTTCAACCACAGAGATATGGTAAAGTGCCTGTTCTGCCTTCTCCAGGAAATGTTTACTGCTCCTTAAAGACCTGAGTTGTAGGGTCTGGGCTCTATTTCTCAGCTGTCATACTGCAAACCCAAAGAAAAGGCACTTGTACTGTCTTGGGTTTTGTTTCCATCCACATCACCTGCTAAGACACTTAACAGCCCAATTGCATTGCCATGGACAAATGGGATGTGTCCAGCTGCATTCCCATTCCTCAGCAGAAAGCTGCAGGCAGGGTAATGTTAGACTTTGTGCAGACTGAAAAAGCAGTCTTGTGCATCAGGCTCCAATTGAAGCATCTCAAAGAGGTTCCTAAATATCCAGTTGATATGGGAAATACATCATTACTCTTGTAGATCTGAGCTACCTAGATTTTCACTCCCTGTTGGTTTTCCTTGCTCTTTATTTGACATTCCAGGAAACTATAGACCAGTCAGCCTCACCTCCATCCCTGGAAAGATGATGGAGTGGCTCCTGCTGGAGGGCATCTCAAGGCACCTGGAAGAGAAGAAGGTTATCAGGAGTAGTCAGCATGGATTTATGAAGGGGAAGTCCTGCTTGACTAACCTGATAGCATTCTATAATGCAATAACTGAATGGTTACATTCAGGGAAACCAGTGGATGTAGTCTACCTAGACCTTAGCAAGGCCTTTGACACTGTCTCCCATGAAATTTTAGTGAGAAAGCTGAGGAAGTGTGGGATGGAAGAGCAGACAGTGAGGTGGGTTAGGAAGTGGTTGCAAGATAGAGTTCAGAGGGTGGTGATCAATGGTGCCAGGTCCAGCTGGAGAGCTGTGACTAGTGGTGTCCCCCAGGGATCGGTGCTGGGACCGGTCTTGTTCAACATCTTCATCAATGACATTGATGAGGGCACAGAGTGTCTGCTCAGCAAGTTTGCCGACGACACCAAGCTGGGAGGTTTGGCTGATACGGCTGAGGGCTGTGCTGCCATCCAGAGAGACCTGGACAGACTGGAGGGCTGGGCACAGAGAAACCAGATGAGGTTCAACAGGGACAAGTGCAGAGTCCTGCATCTGGGGAGGAATAACAAACTCCACCAGTACAGGCTGGGAGGTGATCTACTGGAAAGCAGTCCTGTGGAGAGGGACCTGGGGGTCCTGGTGGACAACAGGTTAACCATGGCACAGCAATGTGCCCTGGTGGCCAAGAAGGCCAATGGGATCCTGGGGTGTATTAGGAGGAGTGTGTCCAGCAGATCGAGAGAAGTTCTTCTCCCCCTCTACTCTGCCCTGGTGAGGCCTCATCTTGAGTACTGTGTTCAGTTTTGGGCCCCCCAGTTTAAGAGGGACAAGGATCTACTGGAGAGGGTCCAGCGGAGGGCTACGAGGATGATTAGGGGACAGGAGGGCATGGCTTATGAGGAGAGGCTGAGGGACTTGGGGCTTTTTAGTCTGGAGAAGAGAAGACTTAGGGGAGATTTGATCAATGTTTATAAGTACCTGAAGGCTGGCCAGGATGGGGGGGGCAGGCTCTTTTCACTTGCTCCCTGTGATAGGACAAGGAGCAATGGGTATAAGTTGCAGCAGAGGAGGTTCCGCCTCAACACAAGGGGGAACTTCTTTGCTGTGAGGGTCACAGAGCACTGGAACAGACTGACCAGGGAGGTCGTGGAGTCTCCTTCTCTGGGGACTTTCAAGGCCCGCCTGGATGCGTTCCTCTGTGATCTGTGTTAGATAGTTTTGTCCTGCTCCGGCAGGGGGGTTGGACTTGATGATCTCTTGGGTCCCTTCCAACCCCTAACATCCTATGATCCTATGATCTTACACAAAAGCTGGCCTGAATTGTAGCTGGGCATTCCTACACAAGACAGATCTTCTCTTTCTTATGAGCCTAAGTCCCATAGTCATTCATGTGATGTGTGCTTCACATTTGGGATCCAGAGTACTTTGTTCAGTGTTCTCCATCAACATCAGCCCTTGGAACCAGTCACTGTCTCTTGAGGATTACACTGCTGTCCCTCTACAGTGGTGATGTGGATGCTCACCACCATGGTTCCTGCTGACCTGGAAGTTGTTCAGTCTGTTTTCCTGAATCAAATCACAGTGAATAACATGGAGATAACAGATGATGATGTCTCTTAATATCAGGGTCTACAATCTTCCAAAGACCCGGAGGATCAAGTTTCTAACAGTGTTTGCCTCTCTGTGGAAAGGCCAGCATGTCCCTTCACTGCTGCCACCAGCCCATTCATTTAATTACAGCATTGTTGGTTGAAACTTCTTGACAAGAACAACACCCATCATCCTTTGCTCTTCCTGAATTCCATCCTGATTGCCCAGTGAGCCTTTAGCTCACTGTATTTATTCTTGCCTTGACCCCAAATAAATTTATTTGTTCCCATAAATGACTTGGCAATGCAAACATCTCTCCTCCCTAAGGTATTTGGTTTTCTTTGCCTGTATTTATTTTGTTTTGGATCCAGTCCCTCCTTTGCTGAGGTTCAGGTTCAGCATGTTGTGTTCTGCAGGCACTTTGTTCCGCATAGGCTTTGTTCCCCTGCTCTTGCTCCAGGCAATCTCCTTCTTTATTTACAGAGCATCTCCTGTACATTGCACACCCACACTGCTTCCTGCCTGCAGACTTGGTCTGCAGAGGGACCTTCTAAAGCACTGTAGTTGTAACTTCCCTTCTGCCACCCCACAACTGTTACAGCCCCAACCAAAAAACCCACCAATAAAATCACAGAATTACAGAACATTAGGGAGTGGAAGGGACCTCGAAAGATTGTCCAGTCCAATCCCCCTGGCACAGCAGGATCCCCTACATCAAGTTGCACAGGAACAGGTCCAGGTGAGTTTTAAACGTCTCCAGAGAAGGAGACTACATAATGCTCCAGGCAGCCCCTTCCACTGCTCTGTCACCCTCACTGGGAAGAAGTTCCTTTTCATATTTATGTGGTTCACATATTTATGTGAACCAGCTTACACCTGTTGTCCCTTGTCCTATGACTGGATACCCCTGAGCAGCCTGGTTCCATCCTCCTGACACCCTCCCTTTCCAT
>VXBP01002725.1:0-53593 GCA_013400115.1 Rhinopomastus cyanomelas | reverse complement strand
CTATGATATGAGGGAACATATTTCCCTCCCATCTCTGTTAAAGGGAGGAGATGAGGAAAAGACTGATCCTGAAACACCCTGGCAAGAAAGGTTCACTTGCCCAAGTTCACCCATCTCACATGCACTAATGTATGTGCAGCCCTGTACGACTATTAAATGATATCCCACTATTAAAATATATTCCTAGTTTAGGAGAAGGAACACTTCAGGCATCACCCGGCCAACTTGGATTAAGTTAACCACGTTCTTTTATTGCCTATTTGGGTTCATGAGGGCAGAGAGCCCTTGCAGGCTGTCTGCATGTCTCCTACACACTAGGTTTACAGGACCAGCACCTAGTTCTGCAACAGAAGCAGCAACCAGATCCACCAGTTCCCTCCCCAGGACCTCAGAAGCAAGTTCATGCCACATCTCTCCTGATTCCCCATCCCCCTTTTCCCTCACCCCATCTCCTCCAGCTCTCACGTCCTGAGTTCATCAGTTTAAATCGCATCTCACTGTAAATTGATTTCATTCCAGCCTCTGCTTCCACCTCTCCTTTGCCTTTAAATTCTATCTAGTCTTAAATCAATCTTATTCCAGCCCTCAGCTGCTGTGCTCTTAATTCTTCCACTTCCATCACCACTGTTCTTCAAGAGCCCAGCTCAGAGAGATATTTTTCTCTCTCAGCTTCTGCTGCCTTCTTGTTTCATTTAAGTCACCTCAAATATTAAGCAAGGACATCTGGCCCCTCCTCCCGGCCCTCTCATACTCCCTGTTTACCCAGTTAATATTTCGCCTTTGCAGCTCATCTGGTTTAAAACCTATTGGATTTTGCTTCATCTCCATAATATTCTAAATTATTCTTTACTTTTGGACCTGGAAAGAACTTCCTCTCTTCTTCCCCCATATTTCAATCCATGGAGGCAGTAGGAGGCAGTGACTGTGGAAATGTGATATGACAGTTGCTGTTTCTCAGCTTTTAGGATGGAAGGACAGACACTGTCTGTCCTAGGAGAGCTGAAATGGGGAAAAAAGTGTGCTGGGACTGTAGAAGAGGAGAAAGGAAGAAGCTCATCCTATATTCTCAGTCTCATTATAAAGTGATTTAAGTAGCTGCAAACAGATTTGGGAGGTCAATATGCAAATCGATGCCTTTGGGGATTTGCCAGAGTCTGGCTTGAAAATGGCCTCAGGGTTGGCAGCAGCTGTCTCCCCAAAGCTCACTGTGGAAGGACCTAGCACTGTTGCTGTTCAGAGAGCTGAGAGCAAAGTGGTACCCAACTCCTCTTCAGTGGGGCCTGAGCTTACAGAAAAGCCATGTGCTTTACAGCAGGTCCCCACAGGCTGCTAAGAAGGAATCTCTCATGAATGCTGGAGATGGCACTGTGCCCATAGTCTTGCGGTTGTAATTAGACATCTACATGGCACAGTTGCCTCTGGAAACCTCCTTCCAGTTTTCTTTGTTTTGAAATGGCATCCAGGAACCTAAAGTTATGCAAGAAGAGGAGGCTGAGAGAAGACCTTCTTGCTCTTTACAGCTACCTAAAAGGAGGTTGTAGTGAGGCCTATCCAATGATAGGACAAGGTGAAATGGCCTCAAGTTGTGTAAGGGGAGGTTTAGATTGGATCTTTGGAATAAGTTCTTTCCTGAGACAGTGGCTGGGCACTGGAACATGCTGCCCAGGGAGGTGGTGGAATCCACATCCTTGGAGGTGTTTAAAAACTGAGTAGCTAGGCACTTCAGCCCATGGTCTAGGGGTTAGGGAGCTGTTGGGATGGGGGCTGGACTTGATGATCCTGGTGGTTCTTTCCTGCCATGATGATTCTGTAAGGAACTTCCTTGAAACTGCCAAGGACCTAAATCAGAGTGGGACAAACATTTGTCAATGGATAATGGCTATGGATAATGGCATTCAGCAGCTCCTGTCCCAAAGTTCTGGAAGGTGACCTGGAGCATCTGAAGTTCAGTATCCTGGAGCAGAAGTTAACTCTTCTCCATTACACAGTTTATTCTTTTCCCTTAGGGAAGAGCCCATTGTGTTTTGAAGCTGCACCTTCCACTGGCTGTGGTAACTGAGTGGTGCCCTGGGCCATTAGTGTCCTCTGACCCCTCCATCACAGCACACAAGACACAAGTAAGGTGATGCCCTCATTTGCTGCCCATGGAAGAAAGCTGCCAGGCTCAGAGTGCTGGATGGAGATTGGAGGAACACATCATGAATCAGATGTGTTTAGGGAATCAGTTTGTCTGATCTCAGAGGTTATGCCCTGGCTCATGTGTCAGTTGCTTGTAAAGTGCCTGAAACTTTGTGATGATGGAAAGTTCTGATTAAGATACTGAGATTTCTTTGGAAATTCAGTGGGGTTTGGTTTTTTTTCCCTTCTTGTAAAAGGTAATTGGAAACTAAACAGCTAATGAGCAAAATAAACATTTGAAATGAAATTTTTTACATGTAGTTTTCAGTCAGTTTGGGCCAATGATTTTTTATCTAGTTTTTTGCCTGTCAAGGGCAAAGACACATCTCCTGTGACAGGTCAGACCCTTTGGTTCTGAAAGGTGTCTCTGTTCCTGATAGCTCTAAGTAGTGGCACTGGCCAGTGGGGCACAAGCAGCATACCTCTGCAGATGGAGGCACAGTGAAGCTCACAGAGGGCAGCTGTATAAAACCAATCCAGCTACTTCATTATCATGAGATTGCAATCCATTTGATTGCTTTTGGTAGATCACATTTGTTAGTTGTGTTTTAAGGAGGAGTAATACTGTCTGTTTAGCTTTGATGCTACCAGGCTCTTCTGAAGAATATCGACCTTACTGCAGGTCTTTAGGGCTCTGTGTAGGTATCTTGAGCTTTATGGCTGTCAGGAAAACTCATGGAGCTTCTGGACAGTTCACAAAGTGCAAATTTGCTTTGGAAATGAAAGTGTCCAAAGATGCAGGAAAAGGAAGGCCCAGTCTTCCCAGCTTCAAGATGCAGATAGTTCATACAAAACCAGGTTAATGTGGACTGTTGCCTTGGGACCTGATGTCAAACCCTTGCAATTGCCAGAAAAATTCTCATTTCCTTCTATGTCTTTTGGATCAGGTGTTCCCTGACCCACCCAGAGGAGCCGCCCAGCTCAACTGCTCCAGGGTGAATGCAATTGGTTGGGATATCTCTGTTTGCTGGGCTTTCTCCCTCGGGAAGGTAAAGGGTGCAATTGCACAGCTAATGAGCAGAACTGGTGACATTTTTGGCAACAACAAGGCAATTAGAGTAGCCCGTGGCAGTAAGTACTCCCAGACCCACAGAGGTGCTCTAATTGAATCTTCACTGAGTCCCTCCTTCTCAAAGGTTCTGGACATGGTAATGCTGCACAGAGGGTCTGTCCTTCAAACTTATCATTATTTAGTAGATAAATAATGCCCATCAAACATCTGGTAGAGAAGCTTGGCTTCCATGTCTAATATCAATGTGTGTGTGGTGATGCTGATAGACTCAGAATACCTCATGGTAAGTGCTTTCCACTTCTGCTAATGAAATCTCACCTGAGAAAGCTGCTCTTTAGTCATCTGTACTGTACATGCTGACTTACACCAGATGAGCCTTGGGCCCAGTTTTACTCTTTGATTTATAAATATTGTAGACACCCAGCAGTGACTGCAAGAGGAAACATTTGACTTCCTAACTTGGCCCAAATGTGACTGCAGTGAATCAGTGTGGCTGATGAGCAGGGCTGGGTAGAGCTACAAGTGCTACTTCAGGTCATGCAGAAAGGTGACATTGCTGTCCATCTAGGAGAAGGTTAGATATTAAGTGACATCTCCACTGACATTAGAGACTGATGGATATGTTTGACCACTTTCCATAAATAACCCCCAGTGCAAATCTCTCAAGGCTTCGGAAGGGCTGATTCCTCCTGTTGGTATCTGCTGCACCACTGTGAGTGTTATCCCCTGTTGAGTGGCAACAAACACCTGAGAGATAAGAGCAGACATTGAGGATGTTGTAAAGTCTGCTGTGTCTTGGTACCAGGAACATACCGATATCTCCAATCCTCCATCTGAAAGTTGTGTTGTGCTGGGACGCAATTTTAACATTTTATGGCTAGAATGTGATTCATTATTTTTCCCTAGACTTGAGCCACAGGAGGTGGCGGACAGCTTCAGCCAGAGTTCTGCTGCTCCTGGCAGCAGGGACACCCAGCAAGGGGCATGTGGGCACTTGTGGGATCCTCAGAGTGAGCTCTGAGAGGTGCTGGACAAGACTCATTCTGCTTTCTCATTTCAGGTAATTTGGTCAATGGAGAAAACCAAGAGCCAAGTGGTAGCCAACCTGGCCAAGGTTTACAATCAAATTAACATTATAGCATGGAAGAGCTGCCATTCTTGTAATTCTTAGTTTGCACTCTGAACAAGCACATCCCAGTGACTCTTTGAACCCACAAGAAATGGACACTTGTAAAGAGGGGTAAAGCAGGAGCAGGGAACACACAAGATGCGGTAGGTGGGACTTAAGCAGAAGAAAATGCAGCCCAAAGTCTGAGCCAGTCACCCTCACTGGTGTTCATGCAGGCCTCAGCCATTCTTCTGTAAACCAGGAATCCAATACTGAAGTTATTTTTCTCCATGGAGTAGTTGGGAATGGGAGAAGCTGCAAAGGAACCTTGTACCACTCACAGTGGTTTTGGGTAGCTCTGCCTTGTCCATGTCAGGTTGTTTGAGGTTCCTCTTTCCTTTCTGTTGATGTCCCATTAAGAGTAGGCATCTCCTATCATCCTCTTCCCCATCCCTCCTCTCCAGGCTCAGACAAATGATTTCTCCACAATCTTGTTCTGCCCTGTGAGGAATGGGAGTGGATAAAAGCCTGGGAAGGAATGAGAAGGCGTGTTGTACAAAAGGGAGAAGTGGTGCCAGTTAGGCCATTCAATGTCCATGGGTTCAATAGGTACTGTTAGCTGTAGCTGGATAAATCTGCAAAATCTGACTTGTGCTGATTGATGTTTGCTTCTCTGCTGAAAATCTAAGGGGATCCTTGCTGGAGGGGTTGGACAGCCCTGATCTAGACTCTGTCCTGCTGGATACAAGCCCTTTGTATTTGGATTCATAGAATCATAGAATCATTACGGACTGGAAGGGACCTCGAAAGATCATCTAGTCCAATCCCCCGGCAACAGCAGGATCACCTAAACCAAGTCACACAGGAACACATCCAGTTGGGTCTTGAATATCGCCAGTGAGGGAGACTCCACAACCCCCCTGGGCAGCCTGTTCCAGTGCTCCATCACCCTCACCTTGAAGAAGTTCCTTCTCAGGTTGATGTGGAACCTCCTGTGTTCCAGCTTACAACCATTGCCCCTCTGCAAGTTTTTCTGTGTCTTAGCCAAATCCTGGGTCTTAGATTGGAAAAGACAGTAAAATTGTACCAAAAGTATCCCGTGTGTATTTGATGCAGAGAGACTGATCTGAGAAACTATTGTTCCTATGGTTCTCTTCTTTTTGAGTGGGGGGAGCATGGGCTGGAGGGGAGCATAGAGCACCTCAGGGATTTCTGTCCAAAATGGAAACCACTGGCAATGGAAATCTCTCCTGTGTCAGAGAGATGAGAGGCCCAGAGATGGAGAATTTGTGTTGTGAGAGAATAAGCAGGTAGACCTGATTGCAGTGAGTCTACCAGAAGAAACTCAGTAGAGGCTCTGTCTTATACAGAATCACAGAGCATTATGGATTGGAAGGGACCTCAAAAGATCATCCAGTCCAATCCCCCTGCCACAGCAAGTCACACAGGAAGATGTCCAGGCAGGTTTTAAACCTCTCCATAAGAGGAGGCTCCACAACCTTCCTGGGCAGCCTGTTCCAGTGCTCTGTCACTCTCACCATGAAGAAGTTTCTTCTCATATTGATGTGGAACCTCCTGTTTCCAGCTTATACCCATTGCCCCTTCTCCTATCATTGGATGCCTCTGAACAGAGCCTGGCTCCATCCTCCTGACATCTGCCTTTTCTGTATTTATCAATATTTATGGGGTCACTCCCTCAGTCTTCTTTTTTTCAAGCTCAAGAGGCCCAGCTCCCTCAACCTTTTCTCATCAGGGAGATATTCCACTCCTTTCATCATCTTTGTGACATCAGATACCTCACAGATAAGCTCATCCTTGGGGACACAAGTCAGGTTTAAGTGGTTTCATTGTTTGAGGAGCTCGTCCTTTCTCTCTCACACACAATTACATTTACTCTGACAGGGAAAATGTCTCTGGAATGAAATATTCCGCTGCAGCAACGCTCAGGGCTGTTGTTACCCTTAACCCAGACCACTTTCCAGTCAATCTCCCACTCATTGGGAATTATTTCACTAGCACATAGTAAAGCCATTTCAAAGCCAATCCTCGGAGAAAGGACTTTCCCAGAAATTTGAAGGGTTCTTGTAGGTTGAAGCCAGGGAGCATCCAGGTTGCATGTGGTGAGATGCTCTGGAAGCCCTGTCTTGATTCTGCAAGCTTGGATCCTCCATCCTGGTGATGTGTAAGGAGCAGAATGTTGTGGCAGTCAGCAATGCAAATGCTTTCAAAACCCTTCAGTGAGATAGAGTGTAAGTTCCAGGACCATCTATGTTGCTGCATTAAAGACACTATGTGCTCAGGCAGCCTACAGAAAGTCCTAGGTCAGAGAATCAGGTCCCTGCTGACACCAGAAAGGGCACAGCACTGGGTGCTTTGAGTGTTTTTTGGGTTTCACATCTGTGCTGCTGTGTCCTGCCTGCAGCCCTGGTGATATGGAGTGTCAGAGTCATTCTTGTCTTTGTGATGGATGGATGCAGCACTACAGCCTGGAGAACCCCCTCCCATCACCATCTCCTTGTTCTCCAGGATGCTGAGTTATTTTTTGTAGCATAAATAGTGATCAGATAGAGATTGTGACTGTTTTGCTCGGCACAGAGAAATGATGAATGGAACATGTAGCTGAAGGGGAGTCAGACCTTGATTATGGAGCAGCAACCGTTTTCCCCCATCTTGTCTTGAGTCTCTGCTGGGACACACAGGAATCCCTTAGTCTGGTGGTGCAGAAAGATCTAATTGCTGGAGTAAATGATGGGCAGAAAAGTGATGAAGGGGTGGCACAGTTTTCTCCAGCTTGCTTCTCGTATCTCTGAGAGCCATCTGGGTTTTCCTTCAGCCTTGCAGATGCGATGTGACTATGTTTGCACTGGGGTGAAACAAGGATCACAATACACTCTTCTAGTCTTGAAATTAGGAATTTTATCAGTGACTGTAGAGTACTGAGACACCAGATTAAATCCCTCTCTAAATAGCTATGTATGCCTCCACATACTGCGTTCTGTCAATGCAGTAATTGTTAATTGAGACAAAAACTGGAGAAAGGGGAAATGTGACTTTGTGCTGGTCATTATTTTTAGGATTTAACACATGCCTGTTCTCTATGACTGTTTGATTATCCATCAGGATGGAGCAGAGGGAGGATTAACACTGGTATGAGGGGTGGGTTTCTGCAAACTGGGCAATCCCTCTCTGTGTAGGTGGGGGTTTGCTATGAAACATCTGTTCCATATAGTAATCCTGCTAGAGCAGGACCCTTTCAGAGGTCCAGTATGGAGAACAGGATTGTGCATAGCAAATGACATTGTGAGTGCCAGCCACACATTAAAATGACTGGGTTTTGCCCCATTGGTACAGGCAGGCTGTCTGAAAACGTGTTTGAGAGCAACCTGGCTCTGATTTATAATCAGGCTTCCTAGAGAACAAATAAAAGCTAAATGGGAATGGTGAAAATCGCTCACGAGAGAATCCAAGCTGGATAATCGGCTTTCACACTCCCTCTCCACCACCCTCGAAGCCAAACCGTCTAACATGTTTCAATGACTTCGGGACTGAACAACGTTGTCCCACTGGTTCTTTTTATACAAATAATTACCATGACACATCTAGAGCTGCAGGAATCCAGGGATACCAGGGCATTTTGCAAATATTAATGAATGAAGTGCAATTGTTCCCTGGTCCCCGAGCAGTGGGTAGCCATTCCACTGATTCCATGGTCATTTTGAAACCTCCCTTTGCTGCTGTTAGGGTTGGGTGGGAGATGGTTTTTCCCCTGCACCCTAAGATTTAAAAAAAACCTTCAAATTCCAAATTAGCACCAACAATTCAGAACTTGAAACATGAAAATAACTTGGTAAAATAAACTTTTACAGACTTGTAATTTCTTTTTCCTGGCCGAACTGCCTGAGACAACTGAGACTAACTTGTGTTGAGTGAAGCACCCTGCAATTTGAAAATGTCAAAACAGTCCTGTTCTTACACATTTCCTGGCTTGTTGCAACTGGCCTCAATTAGCAAAATGTACACTTTTGATGCAGGAGCATTTGGGACTGGGAGAAAAGTGCAAGTCAGGTCATCAGAAAGTGTTCCATCAGCTCTGCTTTGCTCTTTCAGAGCCATTGGCTTTGCAGAAGGGTGAAGTGACAGATGTCCCAGCTGCTCCTGCCCTAAAACCCAAGCAGAGCAACAATCCTGGGCTGTTTTCTCCACCTGCCCAAATCAAACATCTCTTTGCTGTTGAAGGTGCAGTTGGCCAAAGTCCACACCACCAACTGGAGTATTTACCTGCTGTGAGAGTCACATCAGGCCAGTACAGATGACTGGAAAATCCCATGTGCTGGCAAGGAGCTGGAATGCCAGTCTTATACCTGGACATAGAAAATGGTAAATGCAGACTGGTTTAGGGGTGCCTTGTCCTCATCCAGCATCCCCTATGCCATGTGGGAGCACGCTGCTATTGAATTATACAGGGCTTCTTGACAGAAGAGAAAAGTGATTGATCTTTATACCTCTGTGACTGAGTGTAATTTGGAGGGTCCTAAGAGCAGGTATATTGGTGCTTTAGCTGAATTAAATTAGCTACCAGCTCAGCATCCCAGTAAAACTGAGCTTAGTTTGTCCCCTTCTTTACCTGCCCTCCAGATCAGAGGGCATCTAGAGCTTGTGCTGAAGAAGCTCTTGCTCAGGAGCCAGATGTCTTTCAACTATAGTTTTTTTCTGGAGGAAATAGGGATGACGATCCTAGGGTAAATCCCTGCCTTTGCATGCTGGAAATCCAGTGTAGAATTCCAGAAGTCTTCTAGCGCTCAATCCCATCAGTAGGGACTATTCAATTACAGAAAACTCCGTATCTTTGCCCAGGCCAGTGAATGCAGTGGAGAAAAGGGTCAGTAAGAACTGGAGCAAGGGAAGGTAGACTCTTCTTTTCAGCAAAGGCAGAACAGGTAGTGCTAAATAAAACCCTTTTACAGTAGAGCATGAGGAATTTGATCCAAAGTCATGGTGTTCCTGCTTTCCAGGCAGCTGTTTCTCTTGCAATTAGTGTTCTATGTGGCTGACGTTTAGGTCGGCAGGGTCCAGCTGCCTCCGTCGCGCACGTGCCAAACTCACATTGACTCGCAGGAAGTTGTGCCTGTGCATCGAGAGCAGAACAGATCCCCTTTCTATTTCCAGGAAGGGTTTTTCTATGATTTATGAGCCTAGAGAAGAAGCACGGAATACTGGAGAGCCTGATTCAGGCATGTCCAGCAAAGGGAAGGACAAGGTGGAATACAGAAGCCTTCAGAATTAATTACTGGAACAACAGAGCTGACACAAAGTGATGGGAGCTCACAGTAGCTGATCCATCCAGCTTCAGGTGCAAAGGTACATTTGTTCATGGCTCAGGTTTTTCGTCTCAGTGCTGACAAGGTGATAATTCAGCCTTATAAAGCAGCAAATTATCACTGCCTTCTTAGCATTAATTTCCCTCCCTAACAGACACCAAAAAGAAATGAATATGTTCTCCTCAAGGCCTTGGTGCAGAGAATTCCCCATGGTAGACCTTGAGTTACAGCTCTGTCTCCAAACACATCCTGTAAATAACACATTGGGATCTTAGTTCATTAAACAACTCCAGTATCTCACTCAATGCACAACACGCAGTATCTCCAGTGCTTTCTAAACAGGGTGTGAGTGCTCTCCTCCCCTTTGAGGCACATTCTGAGGGCATCAAAGGATGATATAGAACCACAGAACATCAGGGGTTGGAAGGGATCCCTAGAGATTTTCTAGTCCAGCACCCCTGCCAGAGCAGGATCACAGAGGAACATCCAGGTGGGTTTTAAAAGTCTTCAGAGCAGGAGACTCCACAACCTCTCTGAGCAGCCTGTTCCACAACTCCATCACCCTCCCAGTAATGAGGTGGAATCTTCTGTATTCAAGTTCATCTTTGTTATTCCTTGCCCTATTACTGGGCACCACAGAAGAGACTGGCCCCTTCCTCTTGACCCCCACCCCTCAGATATTTACAGACAGCAATGAGATCCCTCTCAGTCGTTTCCAGATTAAACAGCCTCAGCTCTGTCAGCCTTTCTTCACTTACATAACCATCCAGTTCGTCTCCACCGATAGGTGAGTGTGTGCAAGTGCCTGGAGCCCATGCAGGGCTGTAGGGAGGGTGTCAGTGTATATATGGGCCAGACCTGGTATTTCCTGTCGCTCCAAGAGACCCCTGTCTCCACAGGTTGATTAACAGATATGGTTTCTCACCCTGACTGGTAGCCTGAGGGCCTGTCCATAAATGAACCGATCAAACTGGAGATGATCACATGCTGACATGGGCTCTCTAATCAAGTCCAGACAATTCACTTCAAGCTTGTTCCTTTTGGAGAGACAAAGGGCACTACCAAGTATTGCTGTACCTGTTCCATTACTGGAGGACCTCCACACTTCCATCTCTCTGTTCTGTGGTGTTTTTTTTTGTGTTCTCTATTTTTTTGCATACAAAGTTCCTCCTTGTGCATCACCCACATGCTGGAGCGAGGGGGATGCTTGTGCTGGGCATCCTGGCTTTGGAGTGAGCTTGCTTCTGTCTTAGAGCTGAGTTTGGGCGAGAGCAGATTCAAGGCTGTTGCCATGGTCCTTGGGGCTGGCAGACCTTCCCTAGCACCTTTGGGTTTCTTCAGGAAGGGTGTTGCCAGCTTCTGCCTTGACTTCAGCTCTTCATTTATGCAGTTGACACTGGTGGTACCTGGCAAATTCAGCCCTTTGCTCTGAGGCCACTTGCAGGTTTTTATGTGCTTTTGAAACACCCTGAAGCTGCAGGAGGTCTTGTCTTCCAGCCACGTGGGGACACAGTGAGGTGGCAAGAGGCTTGTGTGCACATGAAAGAAGGATTTGAAAAATTCAATTTTACAAGGAAACACTGAACTGCTAGTGAATATAATAATTAATCCTGCAAATATAGTAATTAATCCTGAAAGATCTGCCGGAGCCCTGCGGTGTGTTTGCCTCTGCTCTAATTCATGCTGAAAGGGGGACATTTTTCAAGGGATTGTTTTCATTTCAAGCAAGATAATGTCCCCACTCTGTCTTTTCCTTTTTTGATTAACGTAAAAGAATAAAAGAAAATTAACTTGCTGCTGGACTAATTTAGTGGCTGTTTCACCACTGAGCACATTCTGATTGCTGGGTACATCCTGCTGTATGAGAGACTGATGGGGACGCTGCAGGGTTCCCTGATTTAGTACTATTTTGGGCATCACTGGTTTGATAGGACCTTCAGTTCCTTTCTTTTTTTTCTTTAAGTGGAGGGGGTGGGAAGGAAAGAGAAAAAATCTCAGTCAGAAGAGGCTTTGTATTCTGGCTTTTCCTGGTCTGGATTCAAGTGACACTTTCTGCTGAATCCATTACTGTTAGTCAGTAGGAGCAAAATGCCAGATCTCTTTGTCCCTCAGGGGCTGGAGCTGCTCCACTCTCCATCTGCATGGGGAGGCAAGCCCCAGTGCCAAGCCAAGCCACATCCCATCTCGATAAACTTGATGATTAGCTCCCTTAATCCAGCACTTAATCTCAATTCGTGCTTTTACCAATTGCAACGGGAAGTTTTCTCAGGGCACTTCACCTACTGCTGTGCCCAGTACTGCCCACAGGTCCTGGGAACTGATACCCACCAGCCCCACATCCCCGCCACATCCCTGGGCTCCAATTAGCCTTGGCAATTCAGAAGGAAAACAATTCTCCATTTTCTCATTACAAGATAAAAGAGAAGATCCTACACTTCCTCCGCAATTTGTTATTTTTCCTTAAACAGGGAGTGATAATTTTGCAGAATGAGGAAGCTGCTTCTCTTTCACAGCCCCTGATTAGGGAAGACAATGGGATTAGTTCAAACCCAGTTGAGAGGCCTCGGTGACTCCTTTGCGGACTAAATTGCGGCCGAGGCTGGATAATGGGAGATTGATTAGGGTTAATAGACTTATTTTTACAGGTCACACCGCACAGCACTCTGGGTTGTGGTGCTCCAGCACATATTATTGCAAGCCATAAATCAAGTGGCTTGGAGGGACTTCAGGGCTCCTTCCCTCTCTCCAAATTGTTGGCGAACAATTGACTTTTGTCTCCCTGTTGCTAGTGCTACCACTTCTGCCCCCCCATCTTTTGGAAGGACCTGATCCTGCAGAGGCTCAGCACCTCCTCCCCAACAGCCAAGCACCTTGCAGAGCTGCACAGAGGAACTTAGCGCTTGGCCATGCGAAACACACCCCAGGAGCTGGCCCCAAAGGGGACAGGAGGGAATGGAAAGGGGAGGCTGAGCTTTGTACACGGCATTTTGTGAGCTTTAGGCCTGGGGATGAATGGGAACCTTAAAATCAGCAATGTGGGACTCCCAGGTTTGTTTTCTCTCTTTTCTAGGGTTACTGAGAGTGTTCCAGCAATTGGGACAACTGTGTGGGGCTGTCAGTCCCGCTTGTGCTCCATCAAAACGCCTCCAGGCAGGAATTTTCCAAAGCAGCAGAGGGGGAAGGAGTGACAAGGGGAAACAATGGATTCCCATAGGGTTTTCAGGCTGTTTTGGCTCCAGCATCTAAATGTGACCAGGGATAGCACTGCCTGCACCCGATGGGAGCTCTGCTTACATTTCGGTTGCAGGTCAATGCTAAATGGGGTTGTTTGTATACATTGGGTAGAGTTTTCACCCAGAGAAGCCCACAAGGAATGTCTTCTAACAGGTGGGGAAGGTAGGAAGAGCTTATTCCATGAAAGGCAGGTCTGTTACCCCAGAAGAAATCTCCACTGCTTTGCTTCAGCTTTATGCCTCTGCAAAATGTGAGCTGTTCTGATTTTATATCCTTGTACCTGGATCCCAACTGGGAGATCTCATTTTCTGCAGTGGGCACTAGCTCCAAGTAGGTTTTATTATTCCACTGCAATTCATGCTACAACAAAATGCAACAAAACCATCCGTCCAACAGCATGGCACAGCGTTACCAGTGATTGCTGCCACAAACCATATCATGAGGTGCCAGATAGCTACCAGAGCTAGCTGGAGGTTTTCCACTAGAGTAATTCCCTAAATGAAAGTATTGTATTTGTAAAATCAACATTTTCCATGGGAAAATGCCCATTTTTGCTGTTTCTCTCCATCTCAGCCTTTCACTGCTTCCCACACAGGCACCATCACTTCAGGCTTTTTCAATAATTTTTGTCCTGAGAAGAGAGATGGGTTTTGTGTGCAAAGTGCCTCGGGAAAAGCACCTTCGCAAAACTCTGCTCCTCTGTATGGAAATGGCACAGAGCACAGTCCTTAGCAGTGTCTCACAGCACCTACTGCTATGAGGTGCCACAGCCAGTGCCTCTTCCATAAAAGCATCAAATTGTTTAAGTTGGAAAAGACCCTCAAGATCATCAAGTCCACCCATTAACTCAAATGTCCTTCCCGCCCCCACTCCTGAGTGCTGGTGGGAGGAGGGTCCCACAGATGAGCAGAGGGTGTGGGTCTCCAGTAGTTAGCACCAAACCCTTCACCAAGGATTTGTGGATACAAAGTGCCTCAGCCTTACAAAAACCCTCCCATGTTCTGTTTTAAATCTTCAAAGTGTATACAGTCCTGCCTGGGAGCAGGTCTCAAACTGTGGCAATCATAGAATTGTTTAGGTTGGGAAAGACCTTTAAGATCATCAAGTTTAACCATGAACCAAACCATCTCAAACCACCACTAAACCCAGTTCCTGAGCTCCAGATCTCCATGACTGTGAAACTTGGCTGAGGATGGCAATTCAACTGCCTCCCTGGGCAGCCTGCTCCAAGGTCTGAGGGTCCTTTCAGTAAAGATGATTTTCCCAATCCCACTGCTCCCTTGGTACCAACAGCTCAGGACACACTAGTGCAGTTACTGGTATTGGTCACAGCTCTGTGGCTCCCTGAGCACAAACAAATCAGAAAATCCCCTGGTGGTCCAGCCTGGTGGCACTGAGATGCCCTCATTCAACAGCAGTATGGATTTCGGAGAGAAAACACTGACGTGATCTCCAGGTATCTGTAGCTGGAGATTAAATAGAGAAAAGGGCTTCAGCTTCTTAGGGTTTCAGAAGGGCTGACTGCTGGACTGTCAATGTGCACCACAAGATCTGATCTTCTCTATCCTGCTTCTCCAGGCTGTCTCTGCTCCCTGCCCCTTGCAACGCAGGCACTAATTGAAGGTTCACGGAGATATTTTTCTGGCTGTGTAAGGATATGTGGAGGATTTGTGAAAATGATGTCCTCCAAAGAGGATACAGGATTAATTTTAGCATGGCTCAGGTGTGGTGCCCTTGCATGACTTTGAAAAGAAAAGCAGGCAGAAAGAAATGTAGCGGTGGTAACCATCTGGTGGATGGGGATGTGCTCCCCTGCAGTGGTGGGATCTTGGCTGTCACTATAATCATAACAAATGTATGACTAGCTTGTAGCACCTTGTGTCCAAATATTATGAAGCACTTCACCACAAAAATGCCTTGGAATACTCCAGAGAGTTTTCCCTCTACATAATTGATGTCTGTGTTTATGAGTCAGAGCAAGCAGTTAAATGATGAGCCTGGTGTAATCTGGTTCATCAGCAGCAATGGTCTTGGAGTTCAAAGCTCCTTCACTCTTTGGATTGGTCTGGCAACATCAAGGCTTCTGTGCAGATGGATGAGAATAAAGGAATTCAAAATCCCCTTCCTAAACTGGGGTATAGTTTGCATCATAAAAAATTGTGGTAATCTTTGCCAGAGGTCTTTGCCACCTCATGCTTTGCATCATCCAAGGGATCTGTCCTGGCAACACGCAATTAATTGTCTGCTCAGCAGATACTGCCCGAACACATAGAACCAGTGACATCTTAATCCAAATATTGCACCAGGCCTTGGGAAATGCTGTGGGAGGAACCAGCTGGATTATGATGGTGGAGCCAGAGCAGCCATTCCCAGACTGGGTCGCTGCTGTGCTTTCTCCATCCAGGATTGCAACGTGGAAGGCACTTCCTGAGCTGGACTAACATGGAGCTTACTTATGGGTGGGGAAACTGTAAGCAGCATTTTCCTGTGGTTTTCCCACCTCTTTCTTGGATAGAGGCTCTATCTGTTCTGCCACCATGCTCTGCCTGGCACTCAGTCAACTGTGGACCCACCCACAAATACACCTCTGCATGAGCACTACTGAAGAGCTTCTCATTCCCAAAAATTTCCTCGCAAACAACATTTCCTCTCCATGAATGCTGGTGAAAATGGACCAAATGATGCTGCTGGAATACGTTTTCATTTCTTCATGCATATCAAGAACAGCAAATAACTTCTGGCAGCTCCATTCTCCTGGCTCACAACAGTAAAGTAACAACAGACGTGGGTGAAGCTAATGACAACTTTATAACAGCAACCAAATTCAGGCAGATCAAGTGTGTGTATCACATGTTATGTCTTCACGACACAATTTTTACACAGAGATAATGAACTGGAGATAGGTACTTTGGTGTATGCTGAGCAGCAATAAGATAGTGTAACCAAGCTGTGACTGGCTGGCTTTATCTGCACTAGGTGTATCTAGACCCAATCTATAATTCTTAGTCTAGACAATGATCTCACAACAAGAGAATGAGCTTTAATTAGCTGTTTCAATGGCAAAACCCTTTTGTGTAAGGGAGACAACACCAGAGAGTCTATGAGCAACCCTACAATAACAAACCAGCATGTGCATCAACAGAGCACAGCATGGAGGGGTGGTGACAGCACAAGGATTTCACTTCAGTGTCCAGCAGGTATCTCAGATGCTGACAAGCACCCGCCTTCACAACACAGTCAGAGGCAAAATTTGAACCCCTCAGGACAGGGAGTCTTCCTCAGTGTGAGCTCTGCTCAGTGCACCTTTGGAAAGGGCTGAGGAAGAGGAAATGAAAAAGCCCTGTGGCCATGTGCTTGAAGAGCTGGCAGGGCTGTTAGGGAAAGGAAAAGCTTTAGGTCATCTTTGGCATCCTTGCAAGGCAGTGAGGGGCCCTAACCTCTACCCTTCCCATGGTCATGGGTCCTGTAATGCTATAGTCAAGTGTGTTTTATCCTTTTTAAAAAAAATGTCAAAGTAAAGGATCTGGGTTTTAGGCTGTTTCTGTACACAGCTGCCTTCCCCACTGCTGCCTACAAACACCATAGAGGTCTATGGGACCGCCCACACTGCAGTGCTGGATACGTTAGGGGATGCTCAATAACTGGTGCCGTATGAACCCTGGGCACGTAATCCAGCAGATTGGAGTCTTCTTTTTTTCAGCAGGTTGGAGTCTTCTGTTTTCACAGCCCAGGTGTAATGCAAACACATCTTCTGCGAGGTGTGACTACTACCTAGCAAAGAAAACCAGTGCTCCAGAAATGCTCTTTATTTTCCTCTGTTCAAGACCAAGGAGGCTGTTCAGTACAACTCCAGCTCTTGATTTTGCACCATAATGGTCCAGGTTTGGATGAACTACCTGTAAGAAGTCCTGGGGATTACTAAGATTCCAGTGAGACTAGTGTTACTGATGTTTATGTTCCAGTACTGACCAGAGCCCTCCCTGGATGCAGACTCTCAGCTTTATACAGCAATAGAGCAAGAAGCATCCTCTGGACTGAACTCACAGCCCTGGTGCTGTAACTCTCCACAACATTGGTGTTTTGTCACAGCTGCGTCTCCCAGTGCCCTGCTTCTGCCTATGGATGTCCATGTGCAATGTGCCCACCATGCTGGGTGGCCCACTGGGGGCTCAGAGGAAGAGGCTCAGAGGGAAGAACAGGACAAGCAGAGGTTTCATTGCTTACAACTACCAGAGAGTGCAAAAATAAGCCAATCTGAAGAGCGAGTGTGCAGTGTGCTTAACAGTACTTTACAGGAATGAGAAGCTAAGCAGAAGCAGTTGTCCTCTGGAAATGGCTTTATAAGCTGCTGGTGACAACTCAAACCATAGGAATGGCTGAGATTCTTCCCAGTGTCATCACTACCCAGTTCTCCTCCAAGCCAGAGTTGCTGTAGCACTTTTCAGGCTCTGCATCTGGACACTGAGGTTGCACCCAGGTTTTAGGACGTTTAGGTGCTCAAGCAGAAGACATAATCAATTTTGGCTCTGCAGTAGATAAACCCCTCCTACAGGTGATACAAACCCTAAATGGGTTATCTTGCCCTCTTAAGGCATTGACCAAAGTGGGAGCCCAGACACTTATTCTGGCTGTTTCACTCAAAAGCCTGAAATTAGATGGTTCGATAGGAGCAAGAGGTTTGTTGCACAGAGGAAGGCCAAGAGATTGCTATGAAATGTAAAGGCAGCTGCAGTGGGTTAAAACTAAGAAACTGCTTTGTTCCTGGGTTTCAGCACCAATTTTGTGGTGGATTCAAGACCACAATTAAAGATAAAGGGAAAGAAAACAAAGCAGTTAGGTCTCAGTGAGATTTCAGATAAAATTTGCCAGACATTGGATAGCTTAGGGAAAATGGACAAGGGTTTATTAACTCTATAACTATATACAGAAAAGAAGAAAAGGTTAAGCAAGTTAGTGCACAAAAACTTAGAAACTGTGTCACAAATGCCATCACATATTCTGAGAAAAATACAATGGGAGACCACTATCGTATTTGTCCTTAGTTTTTTACATTAAAGACCTGGGAAAGAACATGTCACTCAAGTAGAGATGGGTACTACCACCCTCTCTATTATTCATGAAAGCACAAAGCTATACATCTGAAAGTTCTGGAAATATTCAAACTGTAACAGCAGCTCATCTGGAAAAGAGTGATTCAAGGACTTTATCCTATCTGAGGAATTTAGTTATGGATGAAAATGGTTGGGGTTAATGCTAGAGATGGTCCTGAGGTCATTGATCTGTGAAGGGGCAGCGGCAAGTACAGAAGGGAAGAGCTGCAGGAAGGTCGATGTGTTTGCACGTGGCTTTCACAATTGCAGCACTGTATTTAGATCTCCTGTAGTTTAATATATGTGGAGTTGTCACAGGCCATTACCCAGCCAATGCCCTGTGAAAAGGGACAAGCAGGTCCTGCTGCCAGGCTACACCAGAGTCTATCCATGGGTACCCACCTCAGCACTGCAAGCTCAATCTTCTGTGGTCTGTCAGAGGTGTCACATTATCTCAGTCAGGGCCATCATAGAATCCTGGAAAGGACTCTATGGATGATCCAGGATCATCAAGTCCAGCCCCCATCTCAACAGCTCCCTAACCCCTAGACCATGGCCTCAAGTGCCTAGCTACTCAGTTTTTAAACACCTCCAAGGACGTGGACTCCACCACCTCCCTGGGCGGTCTGTTTCAGTGCCCAGCCGCTCTCTCAGGAAAGAACTTCTTCCTAAGATCCAATCTAAACCTCCCTTGATGCAACTTGAGGCCTTTTCCCCTCATCCTACCATTAGTAATTAGGGAGAAGAGACCATATCTATAGATTATTCCTGTTCCTCTAGAACATTCGGATTCCACGTTATTCCTCTGTGCAGAGCAGCAACCCAGTGCCCTGGAGTTGTTCCTCCACCCTAGGATAGGTTTCTTTCCAGAGAAAAGACTCAACCTTGAATCTGTGCAAGCTCCAAGGGATATCCCTAGGAAATGAATGGAGCAGCTCAAGGTTTCCTTTTTTTCCTGGAATCAGCTGCAGCACATGGCATATCCATTGAGGTGGACTTTCTGCTCCTCTTCAAAGAAGATCATTAAATACATTTCAGCTTTCTTGGTGGCTTTTATGTTGACTCAGATCATTCATCAAAGACAGTTATTGATCAAACTCCCCTTGGGAGGGACCTTTCAGTAGTAGACATGAAGCAGGGAGGGATGAGAGAAAGACAAGACAAGGAAATAATAATGATAGACTTTAAACATTGCCCTTCATTAACATCTTCAATAAACAAACTTGTTCGTCTGAATATTGCCTTCTCCTACACACCCACCATTATCACTTAACGCTATTCCACATGAAAGCACGCTTGTCATAAGCCATTTCAACTCCCATCCCAAGTTAACATATTAGCACTCATTTCATTTGCATTTTAATGCAAACTACACTGCTCAGAGAAATGACTGCACTTTATCAGAGGATTACTTCAGTTTGACTTTAATGCTGCTCTGTCATGTGAGAATTGGGGAGTGCCAGGGTTGAAAAAAGCCCCACACAGCAGACCCACTGGGTTCAAGAGCACCAGCCCTGCTCTTTACATTTCCATCTTCATAACGAAGGGAAAAAGAGCAGCGTGGAGACGTGTTGGCTGCTGAGGGGAGATGCTGGTTATGTAATCTTACTGCTGCAGTTTGTTATGAGTGGGGACTCCCCCAAGGACCATCATTAAGGGCTATAGATGGCCTGAAATTAATCTGTGGATAGAAATCCCTGGCAGTTCTCTCTATCCCAGCTTTGAATCTCCACTGTGTAGCTGCAGCCTGTTCTAGTGTGAGGTCTGGTTCACCAGCAGAGCAGAGCAGTCTCCTATGGAGATGGAGTAGGTTCCAGCATCACTGGATCAGAGCAGTCTCCTATGGAGATGGAGCAGGATCCAGAATTGCTGGCTCAGAGGATGGACTGGCAGGGTGGCCACACTGTGACCTCATCTGGAAGGTTCTCTAGCTACAAATCCTAATAAGGATATAGAGGATAGGGAACCCATACCAGAGGTCCTAGCAAGGTCGTATTAATCTGGGAAGTCTTCTGGTAATGTGACAACCTCCTCCACAAAAGGAAAAGGGTCCTAGTTATTGCAGACTCGCTTCTAAAAGGGACTGAGGGCCCAATATGCAGATGCTGGAATTAATAGATGATACTGGAATTAATAGTTTGCTTGGCCGGGACAGAAAGGTCACAGACCCTTTAAGGGACTCAGCTTGCTGCCTGGCTCCACCCATGTCGGGGCTGCAGGGAGGTAAAGGAGGAAGCAGGTCCCCTGGGGTGTGTAGTGTAACAGCCCTTCAGTGAAGTTGTTTGAAAGGTCTGTGGGCTGCTGATGCAGGGGGCTGAACACCAGAAGGTGTGCATGTGGTGAAGAGATCCCTGGGGTGGGGAGAGAGGTGGAAATCTATGAGCTTTGAGGAGCAGCCTCTTGTAAAGGGCTTTTCTTGCTGGCTTTGTGTGAAATCTACCCCTTACTTCTCCCTTCTGTAGTGCTGTGAGAGTCTGGAGATGCTGGTGGTGACCCCAGTGCTACTTCCCCATTAAGCTGAACACCTGGCTGGCTGATAGCTGATTGCACCTAAATGAGATTGGGGTAACTTGCAATGGTTTGATGTTGGCTGTTTCATGCCAGGCCTTACAGGGAGTTCTAGCTGCAAGAAAAGTCCCCACCACCAAATTTTCAGCTCTCTCCTTCCATTTGATGATCATTCTGCTTATTAGCTTCTGCTTGCAGAAGAAATGTGTGGGTTCCAATGCCCCAGTGACTGGGCAGGCAATCAAAGTATCCTTAAGCATCCGTAAGTTTTAGTTAAAACCTGAAAGCGATCTGTATCTTGGACTGGAATAAAAGTGAGGGCCCAGCTGCCATTTGCTGGTGGCAAACAGTATAGAAAACCCAAATATGTGCCTGAAACCCCCTCTTAAATGGAGGCCAGGTAATGCACTCACCTAGAGATGTTGTTAGCAACCCAGACTGTGACAACGGAGGGTGCTGGGCAGCCTTGATGTGTGAAATGTTGCTGGGAGCAGTAGAATTCTGCAGCACCTTTGGGTGGGTTTTTTTTAATCTCTGCTATGAATTAAGACAGCAAAGCCACTCCACTGCCTGTTTGCAGCAGGGCTTTGGCCTGGGGAACAACCAAGTGTCCCCCAAGCTGGTTATTTATTAGAAAATCTTTACTTCATCAGGAGTTTGCACTCCGGCAAGGCCTCAGCAGTGGAAGATGTGGGTGATCACTGCAGACTGTTCTGGAGAGGGCCTCAGGCTCAAGCACTTGGTCCCAGGCTGGTGGATGCTCCTGTAGAGGGGTGAGTAGCTTTATTTCCTTGTGTTCTGTGCTCGCATCTTGCAAGTCAGAGGCTCTCCATGCCAGTGAGCAGTGTGGTGTGATAGGAGTGACCTGCAAGGATCAACTCCTGGTACTGAGAAGCTGAATTTTGTATTTTAGGGCTGTTTATGTTGGGATGTTTTTAGTCTGAGCTCATGGATTGGTCTCCACTGCAAGCTGGGACATATAAAGTATGTTTGGAATTTTGTTGTGTAGGGTGCCCCTGTTCCTGGAATAATGCTCTTTTATGGTCTTGATGTCTGCTTGTCCATCCCTCCTGTGCTGAGGAAGAAGGTAGGGGACAGCCCTGTCTCCTGTGCTATGGCTGGTGAGAGCTGTGACAAATTGGCTGATTATGCCCTGTGGGCTCTGCACAGAGTGATAGGCACTGCTAGTAGATCTGCGGGAAACTGGGGGTCACTCAGGAATGGGGTGGGGGTGAGGTGGAGCCCCTGGGACACTGATGGGGGTGGGACAAGGGACTGACAGCAGTGCTCTGCTGCTGCCAGTTTGACATAGAGGAAGTTGTGCTGGAAACCTTTACTTTCCTACTAATTGTAATTCTGCTGGCGAAGGGCCTCAGACTGAGCCCTGGGGTGTCTGTGCACCCTGGAGGAGCCAGTTAACACCTGGGCTGTAGCTTTTCTAGAAGGGTCTTGCTAGGAAACTCAGCCAGTGCTGGTGCATGGGGCTGCAGCATAACTGTACTGGGTGAGGCTGAACACAGTGAGTCATAAAAAATCATCTAAGATCTCATGGCATCCACTTCTTGCTCACAGCTTGCCCTGCTGCAGGTTGCATACAGGTGACCAGTCTGCACCTTTACTGGCCTGGTGCTGGCCAGTCTCCAGCAACTATCACAGACCTGATGTGTTATTCATCAGTCTTTCAATTGTCAGACCTCTTACTACAACCCTCAGCTATTTCATAAATCCCCAAACAACATGTTGGAAGTGTTTCCCCAGGCATGCTCGGACACCGCTACCCGCCGTCCACACGGCGATGTATGACACGGGATGTCTTTGTACCACAGATTCCCTGCTGCTCTGCCCAGGGTTTCATTTCTGCTATTCACCTGGGTTTCTCAAAAAGCTGAATCAGCCAGCGATCGCTCCTGTGAGCCTGGAGCACCCTGCTCGTTGCAATGTGCTGCAGAGTCTCTAAGTGGTGGCAGGTCCTACACATCCAACACAACTGGAGAGAAAAAAAATCTCTTTGCTGTGATGTTTTACGCATCTTCAGTGACCTGCTGCTCTTGCAGGAGACTGACAGATGCTGCCATGGCCCCTGCTCTGCCTTGTTTGATGGATGAAGGCTACAGCTCCACAGGGGTTTCCAGTGTGGCCCTGGTACTTGCTCCTTCTTTGTTCAGCTGATGTCCTCAGATGGCAGCAGATGGCCTTTGTGCTCTGACCCTTTTCCTTGTCTGACCAGTGACTTATGCGCCATCCGTCTTCTCCCCGGTTTGTCAGAGTGGAGGGCCAGCAGGCTCACCCCAGAGGGGAGATCATTCCTTCTGCTGTGCTGGGATCATTGGGAAGAAGTGAGCTCAGTGTTAGTGGTGTTGCAGAGCCTTGGCAGTAAGCTCAGTGTGCACCATTGCAGCAGCAGACGTGTCTTTTGTTCTCCTCTACTTCCACTGACCTCAATATCTGTTGCTTTTGGTAGCTGGGGCAAGCAGGGCTGCACCTCTGAGGTGGTTTGTCATTTCCCTCCAGAAAAGAAGTTGTGGGGTCAGAGCATGTCCCATCAGCGTGGGAGAAGCTCCAGCTGAGTCTCTCTGTGTGCATCCTGCAGAACCCTGGGGAGATGTTTGGGTCATTTGAGTCCTGGAGTGAGCCTGTTGCTCTCTGTGGGGGATTTTGATGCTGAGAGTAATCTAAGGGAGAACTCCAGAGATGAGCAGCAAGACATCAGAGGATGCCTTATTCTGAATGGCTAAATGAGGCAAATTACAGCCCACTACTGTGTTATGATGTACCCCTCAGCTGGTCTGAGGAGGATAGTGGTGTCCCCAACTTATACATGTGGAGCTGTGTTGTGGGCAGGAAGCTGCTTAAGGGAGTCCAGGAAATTGTGACAGGTTAAGGAGTTAAATTTATGGAGTGCTGAAGGAGACACCAGGGTATGGGGACATTAGCTGTGGGTCAGAAGTGTAGTGTATATGCTGTCAGCTGTACATTCCTGCATGCGTGGTGATGTCTGTCAGTCCCATTGCACCCTGAAGTGAGGACATCCAGTGCCTGTGGAGTAGCATTTGTGTAACTTTGGCCCTCTCCTTATTGTCGTTTGAAAACGGGACCTAAAATTTCCCTGACCAACGAACTGTATAAAATGGAGTTTTAAGGGCTTTCAAGAGGTTACCTAGCCCCTGCTGTGTGTGAGATCAGCTCCACTCCACTGCTGACACCCTGAGAGACTCTTGCCTAGTGTGTACTTACAGGGCTTCAGTGATGGGAGTTTCAAACCTCCACTGAGTTTCAAACTAGTTTAACTGAGCACCCTGACTTATCTTGCTGAGTAAATGGGCGTGGGATCTTAGCTGGGTGGGAAATAACCTGTGCTGGAGAGAGGCTGAGGACTACCTTGTGTGTCTATAGCCAGGCGTGGGTCTTGCTAGGGAAATGCCTCTGCTCTCCTAGGAAAACCTATGCCTGCAATGGAGAAGGCAGCTGTGACTGATCAGCAATACATTGATCAGTGATGTGCTAATGAGGAAGAAGAGATTTCTGTTTGTGAATTACATTTTACATATGCATCTCCAAAAAAGGGGACATCTTAGTCCTATGAGCAGGTCCCCAGGGGAGCTTGTTATCCCCTTTGCTCCCAAATATCTTCCAGCAACAGCTACATTTAAAATGAGCCAGGCAGCTTGTGATGCAGCATGTGCTCTGCTCACTGCCTGTGATGCTTAAACAAAGCCATGGCATGAGGGCTCGGTGCCTTTGAGACATCCAAGTGCAGGCTCTCAGCGGAGCTGGTTTATCCAGCAAGCCTGTAATCTTGTCAAAACAAGGTAGTTGAATTGACAGCTCCTCCAAAGGCAGGCTTTGCAGTGACTTGCACTCCGTGTGTGTTAGCCTCTGATTCCTCGGTAGTCTCACATGTACTGTTCTCTGCTGGCGTTGGGCTGATTGTGCTGTATTTCTGCAGGTGGCTCATTTTGCTCTTTCGATGTTGGAATGATGTTGCTGCAGTCTAATCCTGTGGGATCTCTTGAAATGTTGAAAAGCTAGAAATAAAAATCACAGCTCTACAGCTCCCCAGCTAGGTGTTTTGTGGCTCTTGGGAGTAACTAAGTAATGCCAGCAGATCTGATGTCTTCATATAGTTGTCTCTCGTTCTCGTGTGTTACACAGCAGCTAAAACTAGATCATCTCAATTGTTCTCCTGTCTGGCCTGTAAGTGTACAGCTCCACAAACGACTAAGCTGAGGGAAAAAGAGAAGAATAAGTGAAAATGCCCAAATTGACCATAAAATACGACTACTCCAGTACTTCTCCAGCTCCCAAAATTAAGGCTACAGACGATAAAGCAACTCTGGTGCCGCAAACCTCTTTCCAGCAGGGTTTTATTCCTAGCCCAGGCTGGACTGGAGCAATTGTACTGCACAGTCCTTCCATTTTCCATAGCAAGAGAGAGCTCATGTTTAATGTGTTGCCGTATGGGAGTTTCTTCGCATCCTTAATATGCCTCACCATGCAATAGCTCTGTGCTTTGCAGGACCCTGGAGATCAAAGAGCCAATATTGCTTCGAACACAGCAATAATCCTGTGTTAGAAATAACACAGGAGTAGTTAAGAAACTGTCTGTACACAAATGACAAATTATTGTGATCTGAACAAAGAGTGGGGCAGTAAAAATCACACAACTTAAAAGAAGCTGTAGATCAGGATGAAAAGAGGGATTAAAGAAAGTTCTATAATGCTCCCAAATGCAGCAGTGTGGCTAACTGGTGCAAATGGGAGATGCTTCAGAAGCAGATTCAACAATGAATTACCAAGTTCTTGTCTTTCTCCCATTTGTTGCAGTGGCGCCTTGTGCAGCGTTGCCAGAGCTCTACCAGCTTCTGCAGGCTGGATCTGCCTGCTTTACAGCAGGCTGAGCTTGCACTACAGCAGGGCCTGGTCCTGTGTCTGCTGTGGAATCAGAAGGAAAATATTACTGTGTTGTGCATTTCTTTTCTAATCAGCTCTTATCAGCCTGGCTTGTGACTTGGGACCAGTCGTTTTGTGGTGGGGGGAATAACACTGATATGGAATGGCCAAGTAGTGATCTTGGGATTGGGTTGTGGAGTGACAGACTACAGGAACACAGTGCTCATTTCTGGCTTTAAAGTCTGCAGTGTCCTCCTGCTCCTGGTGAGCCAAGGAAATGTTCCAGAGGAAGCTGGGATGTCACCTGGTGGAGCAGCTCCTCCTGAGTGGGTGGATGATCCATGTAGTGGTTCCTAGGTTTTTATTTTCTGGGGTTGCTGTGTGAAAAGCAGGCACTTGTTGAGAAAGGTTGTAGTTGAGTGAAGGACGTGGAGCATGTGTCTCAGTGTTTGTCAGACACAGGCTCCTGTCAAGCATGAAGGTGTCACCATAGGATGTGTCCTTGGCACTTGCTCTCCAGGTTGTTGGATTCCAGGTGGCAGTGGCTATGTGATCTCTTGGTGGAAATGCTTTCACCGATGGAAAGGGAGTTGCCTGCTTTTCCTACAGCAGCTTTTTTCTGTTGGGTGTATCAGCGTGCACTGTGTGCGTGTGCTGCTGGAGGGCTTTCTGGAGGCAGATGAGCTTGGAGGGGAAAGAGTATGAAGGAAAGCAAGAAGCAGAGGCAGGAGCACCTATCTCTGCTAACCGTGGCCTTGGGCCACAGAAGCTCATGGCAGCATTCAAAGTGCTTCTGATAGAGAGGTTTGGGCTGTGGAAATGTGAGCTAAACCCCCAAGGTTTAGTTTGAGTGTGAAACCATGATTTGCTTTATGGTTTGTACTAGGCTTGCCTTGCCTGGAACTCTGCCTGGTATTAATCAGACCTATGCAGAGCTTGGCCTTGGGGTTAGCTTGGCAACAGTACCTGTGCCTGGGCAGGTTTACCTTGGCTATGCATTTCATTGCAGACCTCTGCTTGTGGATGGTGAATTAAACTTGTGTGATAAGCTTCCAGAGGATCTGGACTGCATCTGATAGATGCCATTACGTTGCTTGTTCAGAGCTGTGTGCAGGACAAGGTCACTCCGTCCCTTAAAGATAGCAAAACTTTCTCATTTTCTTGATTCCCGCAGAGCACTGTGGGAGGTAGAGATGCCAGTATTGCTGCAGCATGTGGAGCACTGAAATTCCCCTTATCATCCATAACCCACCTGTCATCTCAAACAGATTGTTTTTTGGGCTAGGTACTTCATGTGCCTCTCTGGTCTGGCACTACTGACCTCCTCACCCTCCTCCTGACAGGAGTTTTAGGCCCTAGTGTTGTGCAGTGGGTCAAAAACATTGCTCATCAGAGGCAGCACCTTCACCTTTGTATAGTTCGTGGCTTAGGGCTGGTCCTAACTCAGAAGCTGCATGGTGGAGGGACAGGCTTTTGACTTCTTTAATTCAAACTTGCCTTCAGTACCCTGCCTGAAGCCCACGCCCGTATGATAAGGTCCCAGTGCTTTGGAACCTGGTTGTGCCCTGGCTGTTCCCCTGGACCAGCTCACCCTTGGTCCCCAAGTCTCTTCAGAAAGGTGTAAGCCCTTGGGAGGTTTGAACGCTGCAGCTCAGGTCCCTGTTAAGGCAAGAACAAACTTCTTGGTGGCTTCTGGCTTAGTCTTGGAGATTTTTGGTGCATCTTTGCCTTGAGTACTCACAGCATCACAGAATGATTGAGGCTGGAAAAGCCCTCTGAGCTCATCCAGCCCAGCCCATAACCTAACATCAGCCAGACCAGGGCACTAAGGGCCACAGCCAGTCTGTCCTTCAACACCTCCAGGGATGAGGACTCCACCACTGCCCTGGGAAGTCCATTCCAGTGTCTGATCACTCCTTCTGTGAGGAAGGACTTCCTAACATCCAACCTAACCCTTCTCTGGCAGCTTCAGGCCCTGCCCTCTCGTCCCTATCACTGCGTGTTGCAGCCTGTTTCTCCACTCTGCTTTGACTGTGAGACTTTCTCCTGTGTTTTTGCCTATGGCCACCACATGTGAAGGTTCTCTTTACAGCAGCAAGTCTGGCTGTCTGCTGACATTTCCAAAAACAGAAAGAACTCCATCCTGTCGGCTCCTAGAGGTGGATTCCTATGTTATGCAGACCTCTAGCAACACAACGAACTCCTGTTTCTCATGAAGCGATGGTCAATGATATTGTGTGGATTTGTGGTTGTGGTGGGCAAAGAAGTGATGATGTAACAGACTGGCTTTGTGTAACATCTGACATTCTAGAGGCAATGTAGGCCCCCTGCTAAATGAGGTGGGTGCCCTGGAGACAGAGAATACAGAGAAAGCAGAGATACTGGACAACTTCTTTGCCTCTGTCTATACTTCTGGAGGCTGTCTTGATATCAAGTCCCAGACTGCTGAGGCCCCAGATGAAGTCGAGACAAGAGAGGAGCCTGTCTTGGTTGATGAGGAATGGGTTAGGGATAAGTTGAGCAAACTGGATGTACATAAATCTATGGGCCCTGATGGGATGCACCAGCATGTACTAAGGGAGACAGCGGAAGTCACTGGTAGGCCACTCTCCATCACCTTTGCTAAGTCATGGAGACCAAGAGAGATGCCTATGGACTGGAGAAGAGCAAATGTCACTCCAGTCTTCAAAAAGGGTAAGAAGAAGGACCCAGATAACTATAGACCAGTCAGCCTCACCACCATCCCAGGAAAGGTGATGGAACAATTTGTTCTAGATGCTGTCTCCAGGCACATCAAGGACAGAAGGGTCATTAGGGACACTTAGCATGGCTTTACAAAGGGAAAGTCATGCTTCACTAATCTGCTAGACTTTTATGAGGGCATAACCAGGTGGATAGATGATGGCAGAGCAGTGGATGTGGTCTGTCTTGACTTCAGTAAGGCATTTGATACAGTCTCTCACAGCATCCTTGCAGCCAAACTGAGGCAGTGTGGTCTAGATTATTGGGTAGTGAGGTGGATCGTGAACTGGCTACAGGGTAGAAGTCAGAGAGTAGTGGTCAATGGGACAGAGNGTGAACTGGCTACAGGATAGAAGTCAGAGAGTGGTGGTCAATGGGACAGAGTCTAGTTGGAGGCCTGTATCTAGTGGAGTGCCCTAGAGGTCAGTGCTGGGACCAGTCCAATTCAATTAATGACTTGGATGAGGGATTGGCATGCACTGTCAGCAAGTTTGCTGATGACACAAAGCTGGGTGGTGTCGCCAACACCCCAGCAGACTGTGTTGCCATTCAGCAAGACCTGGACAGGCTGGAGAGCTGGGCAGGGAGAAATGTAATGAACTATAACATGGGCAAGTGTAGAGTGTTGCATCTGGGCAAAAACAACCCCATGTACCAGGTTGGGGACTGAGCTGTTGGAGAGCAGTGTAGGAGAAAGAGACCTGGGGGTCCTGGTGGCCAGCAGGATGACTATGAGCCAGCAATTTGCTCTTGTGGCCAAGAAGGCCAGCAGCATCCTGGGGTGGATCAGAAGCAGGGTGATCAGCAGATCAAGAGAGGTTCTTCTGGCCCTCTACTCTGCCCTAGTGAGACCACATCTGAAGTATTGTGTCCAGTTCTTTGCTCCTTGGTTCAAGAGGGATGTGGAGCTGCTGGAGAGAGTCCAGTGTAGAGCAATGAGGATGATAAAGGAAGTGGAGCACCTCCCTTATGAGGAGAGGCTGAGGGAGCTGGGTCTCCTTAGCTTGGAGAAGAGGAGACTGGTTGTGATCTCAGTGTCTATAAATATGTGAAGGGTGGGTGTCAGGAGGATGGAGCTAGGCTGTTCTCAATGTCATCTAGTGATAGGACGAGGGGCAATGGGTGTAAACTGGTACGTCAGAGGTTCCACATCAGTATGAGAAGGAACGTCTTCCCAGTGAGGGTGACAGAGCTCTGAAACAGGTTGCCCAGGTAGGTTGTGGAGTCTCCTTCACTAGAGATGTTTAAGACCCGTCTGGATGTGTTCCTGTGTGACTTGGTCTAGGTGATCCTGCTGTGGCAGGGGGATTGGAGTAGATGATGTTTTGAAGTCCCTTCCAATCCCGAATGATTCTATGATTTTCTGGTGCTCTCCAGGTGTGGCTGCAGGAATCCCCATTTCTGCTTCATATCCTATTCATAACTGAGTCTGAGAATTGTTGGTGTCTTAATTGAGCAAAAGTTATGTAGGCTTTCTCCCACCACAGGTTTTGGCTTAAGAAGACAATGCAGATGTTGAGCTAGTTGCCCATCTCTGGGAAATAACATCTGTATCCACTGCAAAATTCTGTCCTGGAAACATAACAGTCTGGATTCTGTCATGGTTTCTGTTTACCACTCTGTGCTACATCCAGACTGGACCTGGAGATCTGGAGTTTCATGTTAAGAAACATGGAAAAGAGCTTTTGCTATTCCAGTCCCACTGGAAAGTCAGCAGAACTTAATGAAGAAGTGTTGAAACCGCTGAGCGCAGTAAATAGAAACAGAGGTTTACCTAGTTCCGTAAGACACTACATCTTCTGCAGTCCTGTGGGGTCTGTTGCATGGCTGATTGTATTTAAATGACACCATTCATTTCCTGGATACTCTAGAGGAGATTCAGGCTCATTAGTATATCAGAAACATTCTTCATTATCCACTACATTAGCAAGCGAGTCAATAGATACCATTCCTTGACATTGTAATACTTAAGAGGGAGGGATCTGCCAAGTGCTCAATTGTCTTTGTTGGTTTTTTTTACAGAATATAATAACTAATACATAATTAAACTCTTCTTGATCTTCACTGTCTCATGATTTACTCATCCTGTGTGCAGATTTTGTTTTGGTGCTTGACTGGGACTCTTCTTTGGGAAGGCCTTGTTATTCAAGATATAGAAGAAAAAATAATACAGGAGACACCATTAAGTGGAGCACGAAGGCTGCTTTTGTTAAATAGGCACAAAGTACTTGGAGAATGATTAGTGCCTTTCTGTTTTGATATTAAAATGGTGCTTCTGTGATTAATGAAGTTCTTGCTCAGGATGCCAATATCCATTTGGGGCCATTTGTGCTCTATTTATAGCTATATAATGGCTCCTTGCTGCTGGGGTATTCTTCTGGGACAGGAGGAACTTGAGGAGTGTTTCCCTGTCACCTAGGTAGATTCCTGCCAGGCTGCTGTGGTTTTCCACTGGATTTATGTGCTGCTTGCATTCAAGCCAGTGCCTGACTTTAGGTTAGACATTAGGAAAATTCCTTCACTGAAAGGGTCATCAGCCCTTGGAACAGGCTGCCCAAGGAAGTGGTTGAATTGCCATCTCTGAATGTGTTTAAAATCATAGAGAAATGGAGCTTTGGGACATGGCTTGGTTGGGCGAATTAGGACAGTTGGGTTAATAGTTGGAGTCTGAACTTGGTCTTTTGCAATGTGACTGATTCTGTCATCTTAGAGTGACCTTCCAACCCCTGAATGGGACTGTCATAAGGCTGGGGAAGACTGTTCAACAAGGGTAGAGCACAATAGGATGAGGGGGTCATGGTTTGAAGCTGGAAAAGAGCAGACTGAGGCCGGACATGAGGAAAAGGTTATTCAGTCTGAGGGGAGGGGATTCCTGGAACAGGCTGCCCAGAGAGGTGGTGGAGACCCCATCACTGGAGCCATTCAAGGTCAGGCTGGATGGGGCTCTGGGCATTCTGCTCTGGTGAGTGATGGCTGTGCTTGTAGAGGGGTTGGACTAGATGGCCTTCAGAGGTCTCTTCCGACCTTATACATTCTGTAATTCTGTGATTGCCTGGGCAGTGGTTTGGTGAAATGTTCTGTAGAGAGCCAGTTTGAGACTTGCTCTCAGACAGGATTGTGTACAATTTGAAGGTTTAAAACAGAACTTGAGATGCTTTTCGTAAAGCTGAGTAATAAATACTTGAAAAATCTGTCTCCTTTTCTCCACAAATCTTTAATGGAGGATTTGGTGCTGACTACTGGAGACCCAAATCCTGTGTTTATATGTGGGACCTCCCCGGTATTCAGGAGTGCTCATATGTATCACTGGGATACAGAGGGTTAATATAAAATAAGTGAGAGATGTTAGTCCTCATCCTCAGTTGTCATTACACTGGAGAATCACTGCTATATCCAAATAATAAAGATGATTCTTATAAGTGGAGAAAGCATTATCAATCATATTTTAGTGTGTGGCTACTGTCTGGGTTGACAGAGGGAATAAATAATCTCCTCAGCTTCTGGGAGCAAGGGAACCAGCTATCAGGATAACTGTTCATTCCAGCTATGTTCCTGCACCCTTGAGGACTGCCTCTGTACACACCCTAAATACTTCCAGGCAAAGTGAACAAAAATTTGTTCAAATAACTGCCCTGAGTGAATGCTGCAGTGGGTTAACCCCATGTGAGTGTACTCTGCCGGGGTTATGGGGAGATTCCTTGGATTTAAAGCTGCCCTAACCAAGTTCTATGAATAGCCCTCCCACATACTTGTGCAATTCTACTTTCTAAAGGCAGAAAAGGCCTCTTAGGTCACAGAAATAGTGGTGATTAGTGAAGGCTGTGGATGAAAAGAGGATGTGAAAGTAGTATAGAAACCCTTTGATATGTCACTCGCGGTTCCTGAGGCATTTTCTTCTCCTTGTCTTGACTTTTAACTTTTCCCTGTTGAGTGTAAGTGAACCTACCTCCTAAACTGGCCCTCTTAAAAAAATGTTTCGCCTTGCCTTTCTTTATGAAAACATATTGTCCTTCCAAATTGCGCTTGGCAGAAATGAGGGAAATACTATATATTTTTAAAAATTAATCTGATTATTGATTTGAATCTACATGGAAATCATGGTTAGTTTAGGCTGCTGCTGTGGTCTTCTGGAGAACAAAACACAGTCAAAGCAATTCATTTGACTTTAGCTACCAAAAATAAGGCACCAAGTAGTAAGCCAGTCATTTAGGCTTCTGTGGTCAGTCCCGCTAAAGGACCACCTTTAGTTTGGGCAGTTGATGTCTGTTGTAGGAATGAATCAGCCCCTGGAGATGCCTGACTCTGATATTCCCTTGATCAGGAGGAGTTTGATTAATGAAATTAAACATCCCAAGGGCTGTCTGGGTGTCTAGAGAGAGATGTCCGCTGATACCTTAGACACAGTATCATTAGCAAGGCGTGTATAATAAGCTGGGACATCCCTGCCTCTACAGAAGAGACTCGCACCTCCCCTCTGCACAATAAGAGGGGGATACTTTGGGCAGTTTAAAATGTAGGTAAGTACTTGTTAGAGCACATAAGCCCCATGCCTGATGCTTAGATACCTCGAATTTGCTGTATCACTGACTGTTTTACTGGCTTTCATAACCTTGTGTTGGAGCAACATGAGTGGAACCTAGCTCTTCCCTTGAACTGTTTGAAAAGGGCTTATGGAGTTTGCAGGGCTTTACAGAGGTAACTTATACGGACATGGCCATCTCTGGTCAACTGGATTTGCTCACAGTCCCAAAGCCTTATGTCACTTCTGGTAGTGAATGAGCCTTAGTGATGTTGGGTCTTTGTAGGGCTGGTTCCTTCATTCCCCAGGTGCTGGTATATTTAATACCCACAAGGTTTTTTCCAGGATCAGTTGTATCCAGTGCTCATGTTGATATTGACCGAAAAAAGCTGAAACTCACTGGCAGGTTGTCTTACTTAGGGTTATCTTGCTGTAATTGTAGGGGTGTGCATAGGAGATGCTCCTGAGCAGGGGCATTAGTGTACTAGCATGCAAGAGTCATCCTGATTTACTCCATGGAGAAATATGGTGAGTTAGAAGTTGAACTGGGAATAAGGTGAACTTGGAGCTAGAAAATTATAGCACCACACAATTATTTGGGCTGGAAAAGCCATCTGAGCTCATCAAGCCCAGCCCAGGACCTAACATCACCAGAGCAGCCAGACCAGGGCACTAAGGGCCACAGCCAGTCTGTCCTTAAACACTTCCAGGGATGGGGGCTCCACCACTGCCCTGGGCAGTCCATTCCAGGGTCTGATCACCTTTTCCATGAGGAGGGGCTTCCTAATATCCAACCTAACCCTTCTCTGGCAGCTTCAGGCCCTGCCCTGTCGTCCTGGTGCTGGTTGCCTGGGAGAAGAGCCTGACCCTCACCTGACTGCAACATCCCTTCAGGGAGTTATAGAGAGGAAGAGGGTGTCCCCTCTGAGTCTGCTCTCCTCCAGGTTGAACACTCCCAGCTCCCTCAGCCTCTCCTCACTAGACATATGTCAGAACTGAGTCTACAGGCTTCAGTTGCAATAAAATATGGATACATTTGTCTGGAAGTCAAATAGTCTGGATCAGCTACAGTAGCTCAGCAGAGGTTTCCCTGCTTCCCTGGTCATGTTTCGTTGCAGCAGCTGAAGACTGAGCTCATGGGCTTTGAAGCAACCAACAGTGAAGAAACAGTTAGAAAACAACCCCCAGAGCAGCACCTGTAGTAGGCAACAAGTGTGCACTCAAAGTTACATCACAGCTTAATTAAGGGAGGAGAGACCTGCCAGACTTAATTTATTTTTAAAAGCCCCATCAAATTTAATTTGTGAGTGCAGTTCTTCCATCTGCTTTCAGGCATTATCTCTGGGGTTCAGGAGAAAAACATATGTCTTGTGGTTAATAAGAATTTGTTTTAATGGATCATCTGACGGGGTGATTAATAACTGCTCTGCTCTGATTGTTCTCATTATCATGATAACATGCAGCCCTGCTTGCCCAGCCCCAACCTATTGTTATGAAAGGAGATCATAAAATGGGAGATGAAAAATTCCTCTGGTCGAGATGAAAGCAGATGGATCAAGAGGCTGCCTACGCCGAGCTGTGCAGAGAAAGCAGCTTCCTATGGTTCTGATTATTTCTCTTTTGGGATTATTTATCAGATCATCACGTGAGCACAAAGCAGAGCACTTCAGCCTGTGTTTAGAGAGGTAACCTGATCTGATGTCTGGCTGCCAAAGGCACTGGTTTGGCATTCAGGAGGTCCTGAGTCTGCTTGCCATAGACTCCTTCTAACCTTGGGCAACATCCCTAAACCTCTCTAAACTGGGAGCAAAGCGCTCCGAGTGCAGCTCTGACTGACCCCTCCAGACTTCACTAGCTCGCTCCTAGCTTTAACTTCATGTCTCCTCTTCCGAGCAAAACTCCGCAGAGTTGTGCCGTGTTTCCACAAGTGCAAATGAGACGGGAACGTGACCCTTCAGTTTAATGACCAACTGGTGCTTTCCTTTCACGCAAACCCCAAATGCAGAGCGGTTCATCATGTTTGCTTTCATGATACGCCGGCTGAGTATTAGAAATGTTGGGAGCTTTGTTGTTTGGCAGATATTCAAACCAGCTACTTCAGAGGAAATTCCACTTATTAAAAGAGTCCAGTGATTAGGTTATCATCATCTCTACTTCTCATTTTCTCTCTTCAACAATGAAAGCTTGAAAGAGAGACATTTATTTGGTTGTTTGTAAAGGCATGAGTCAAATTGTGCTCCTAGGCAGGAAATAAAGAGACATTATGACTTCATAGCCCCCCGGGGAGATGGCAGCCAGTCAGGCATGTGGTCCCAGGAGTCATAAAGCAACACAAACCGGAACAGGTAACTGCTGTCATGTGGACTTTGATTTGCTTTTCTGTGTTAACCTGGTGTTAACCTTGAGAGCAAGAGGTCAGCGGAAAGTTGCAGCCTCCAGTGCTAGAAGCAGGAGCTTTGCCCGTCTGAAGTGCCCGCGCAGAGCCTCTGGAGTTGGCCACAAAATAAAAAAAGAAATTACTCCTGAAGAACATTTCCATCGCAGCTGCAAGTCCTCAGCCCATTTACGTGCAGAAGGAAAAAGCAGGAGGTACTTCAAAAAAAGGAATAAAATCAATGTTGTGTCCTCCCGCAAAAAGCAGAGAAGAAAATGAGATTTTTTTTTTTTTTTCCTCTTCAGAGCCTTCTCCACAACCTCTTTCTCCCTCCCCACATGCATTGATGCTGACATGGAAGAGCTGATCTTCTGCCCAGGTCTACCCACCAGATACCCTATTTATTGCCTTGCTGAAGTCAGCTTTCGAGACTTCACTCTCTGTGCTGGGACCCGGAAGCAGCAAATGTTTCCTTAGGGTGGGGTTTATCAAACCAGACCTGTGCTTCCTTGATCCCTCTTTTTTGGGTACTCGGTAAACTGGCCTCTAATGGCCACCAGACATGGACACCAGAGTGAAATCTGTAATATGGACATGAAACCTTTGTACAGCAACATAAAAATAGCATTGATTGCACAATTGCACCCAGGAAAAAAGGGAAGAGAGGGGCGATTCTGAGAGTGCCCTGAGAATTTTTCATTGGCTGCTGCAGAGGTTCCATAAGGGACAGACAGATGGGGCCAATTTGATCAAACTAGGAAGCTCTCTGCCAAGCTGCAGGAATTCATCTGCTCTGAAATATTAGGTGGCATGTGGTGAACGGTGGTTTGTGACACAGTCCTGCAATGGAATGGGGGTGACAGTGTCTCTGTGGAGAGAGAGATGCAACAACATGGGTGAAGTGGTGGAGATGGGGTAGGCATTGTTGAAGGTGGCTTGTGCTGGGGAGGAGGACGTAGGCTGTAGATCCTCTGCTATCCAGATGTGGGATGTCTCCTTAGATGCTGTGTGAGAGCAGCTGTTTTGCACTGGCAAGAGTCTTCTGTGAGGATTAAGTTAATACTGCATTACAAGATGTACTGTTTGCTGTTGTTCTTCAGCTTCTTTGGGACCCTTAAACTTGAATATGAAACTAGTATATTTGTCCTGAGGGAGATGCTTTCATGGACGAGACAGTGCAGTGCTGGGCTCACAGTTGCACTCAATGACCACAAAGGGTTTTTTCCAACCTATATGATTCTGTGAAAAAGGGAGGATTTGGGTCATTAATTTTTTCTTGTAGAACAGCTTTTTCATGTTAAAAAAATCCTCTAGATATGTATGGACACAGCCAGAAGTCCTGCTGGACAAGAATCTGGAGCATGGAGATGATGTGCAGGCTACCATGGGCTTTCTTTTTGTTTAGGCTGTTTGTTGTCATGGTGTCTGTTGCCTCAAACTCAGGACTTGGCGATGATATCTCTTGTTTAATGTTCCTTCCCCATCACTGGGGAATCATAGAATCATTAGGGATTGGAAGGGACCTTGAAAGATCATCTAATCCAATCCCCCTGCCACAGCAGGATCACCTAGACCAAGTCATAGAGTCAGTCAGGGCTAGAAGGGACCACAGGATCATCGTTCCAACTCCCCTGCCATGGGCAGGGACACCCCACCCTAGATCAGGCTGGCCACAGCCCCATCCAGCCTGACCTTGAATGGCTCCAAGGATGGAGCCTCCACCACCTCCCTGGGCAACCCATTCCAGGCTCTCACCACTCTCATGCTGAAGAAATTCCTCCTCACATCCACTCTAAAGCTACCCATCTCCAGCTTTACTCCAGTCCCCCTAGTCCTGTCACTACCTGATATCCTTAAATGTCCCTCTCCAGCTTTTTAGTAGGCCCCTTTCAGAAATGGGAAGGCCACAATAAGGTCACCTCGGAGCCTCCTCTTCTCCAGACTCAACAGCCCCAACTCTCTCAGTCTGGCCTCATAGGAGAGGTGCTTCAGCCCTCTGATCATCCTTGTGGCCCTCCTCTGCACTCGCTCCAGCATGTCCACATCCTTGCTGGTCAGCAAGTTGGGCTTCATATGCTGAAGCAGAAGTGTTCATATCAGACTGTAGCACCAGGAGCCCTGGTTGTAGTAGTAATTTCTATAGGGCATCTCTTCTCTCCTGAATGCCGGTGAATCCCCCACTCAGCAGTAACATCCCAGCCCTCTACCTTGATCATCTCCTTAAGTAAGGTGGATCCTCTTAGTTCCCTTTGAGATCACAGAATCGTAGAATCATTAAGGTTGGAAGAGACCTCCAAGATTATTAGGTCCAACCAGCAACCCAACACGACCAAGCCCACTAAATCATCCAGTGGATCCAGTGTCTCACAGTGCAGTAAACACACAAAGCAGGTCTGTTTGGGAAAATATCCTTTATTTTAAGTGAAATACTTAAAAGGACATACATGGAACATAGGTTGTGTTTTAATTTCAAGTCTTGTTTAGGCTTTTTGTTTTGTTCTTGGTTTGTTTTTGGTTTTATTTTTTCCACTTGGAAAAATAAGAAGGGAAAAATGGGAAACAGTTCTGGGGGGGGAGGGTTTCTTACAAACTTTGAAAGAGAAGACAACTTAAAAGAGGAAGAAAAAGAAAGAAGAAAGGAATGGAAAGCCAGAGTCCTTCCAGATTTGGAGAATAAAATCGAAAATGACGCCTTTCAAAATGAACATTTATCATTTTGTTTCATTTTGAAAGTTTTCATTAACAGAAGAATCCAACCAAATCAACTCTGTTTGTGGAAACTCCTGGGTTCCCTTGGAAACCCCTTTTATTTTTCATGGCTAGAACTTTATGAAGCAAATTCTAACCATGTCATAGCTGCTCAACTGCCTGAGATTTATGAAGCACGTTAATCAATCACCTTGTCCTGCAGGTGCAGGATGTTATAAATAGCAATTGCGAAGCGATGGCGTGATGCCAATCTTGATCCCACTCTCTGCCGCACACCCTGCAGTCAGCATCTTCAGAAAGCCCTCAGTGCTTGCGAAGGCTCTGCAAATCATTACATCTGGAGGTTTTGATCTGCTTCCCAGGCAGCATCCCTCGTGCCTTCACACTGTCAATCTCTTTCATGTGGTCCTCAAAGTGCTCAGCTTGGGTCCCTTTGAGATTGTTCCTGTGCCCCGGCAGGCAGCGGTTGGCCATGGCTGGGCTGCAGAGCATCCCTGAGCAATGCTGTAACTTAAAATGAACAGTGAATGGCTCGTCTCACCTTCAGCAAAGGCTGTGATTCTGGGGAAGGGAAAATGTCCTTTTGGAATGAAGAATCCTTAGTCTGGGTTTTGTGGTTTGTTTTTTTTTTTACTGTTAAACTGTGACCCTGCTGAACGTGAGCAGGTTCTTCTCTCCAGAGTGCTGCTCTGTAGGATGGTCTTTTCAGACTGAAGTTTTGGGCAGAGCTCACCTGTTTCTGTGGTTGCACCTTGAGCACCCCACCCCTCCCTTGACGTTTGCCTTATTCACGCGCTGGCTTGCTGCAAATCACCCTAGAACAAAAAGCTCATCTTCCACCTAGACTGTTTCATGCAGCATGGACAGTTTCTCCTGGAACATGACCTGTCCGTGAATGTTCCCTACTGACAGTGGGAAATGCCCCATGAAACCCAAGGTGCTGCATGTGCCACCTACACCTTGGTCACCCTGTCTGCAGCCTCAGAGTCACCTGAGCAGCCAGTTACAGTTCTGATAAAGGGCTTCTTGTGTTGTCCTCCACAGGGGGATTTTGGTATCATAGCATGGGCTAGGTTGGAAGGGACCTCAGTGCTTATCTACTCCAGCCCCCTGCCATGGGCAGAGACACCTCTCAACCAGACTTGGTTGCCCAAGGCCTCATCCAACCTGGCCTTAAACACCTCCAAGGAGGGGGGCAGCCACCAGGCAATTGATTCCAGAGTCTGTACCCTAGCACTGAAGAGCTTTTTGCAAAGATCTAGTCTGAACCTCCTCTCTTCAGTTTCACCTTGTTCTGTTCACCTTGTTCTATTGCTGGATCTCCTTGGGAAAAGTCCCTCTCCAGCCTTGCTGTAGATTCTCTTCAGGAAATGGAAGGCAGCTCTAAGGTCCCCCCTCTTCCTTTGGCTGAACAACCCCAGCTCCCTCAGACTGTGCTCACAGCAAAGGTGCTCCAGCCCCTGGATCATCTTTGTGGCCTCCTCTGCATTCTTTCTGACGGGGACACCAGAGGTGAGGTGGTATCTCACAAGAGCTTCACTGCAGGAGGAGAAAGGAGCAGACCTATCATGGCCTTGTGCTCTTTGTTAATGCAGTAATTGCCTGAAGGGATGTTGCAATCAGTTGGGGGTCAGGCTCTTCTCCCAGGCAACCAGCACCAGGATGAGAGGGCAGGGCCTGAAGCTACCAGTGGAGGGTTAGGTTGGATGTTAGGAAGCCCTTCCTCATGGAAAGGGGAATCAGACTCTGGGATGGACTGCCCAGGGCAGTGGTGAAATCCCCCTCACTGGAGGTGTGTAAGGACAGAATGGCTGTGTTCCTTAGTGCCCTGGAGATTGTGGAGTCTCCATTAATGTTCAGAGATGTTCAAGGCCCGCCTGGATGTGTTCCTGTGTGACTTGGTCTAGATGATCCTGCTGTTGCGGGGGGATTGGACTAGATGGTCTTTCGAGGTCCCTTCCAGTCCGTAGTTATTCTATGATTCTGTGATTCTATGGTGTGGCTGATGTGGTGATGTTAGGTCATGGTCTGGGCTAGGATGAGCTCAGAAGTCTTTTCCTGCCTCAGTAATTCTGTGATTCTCTGGGGTTTCAATAAAAAGTGTATATGCCCATCTGGGGAACCCCATTTCTGCTGGCCTCACTGATCTGCAGAAGTCCCCAACTGAGGTAAAAAGAAGCCTGTTCCTAAGTGCTGATATCCTCTGAAAGCTAAATGTGCTGGAAAATAATTAGCTGTCAAGGCAAGATGCTCATGCCCCCGGCCCCTGTTGCCAAATGAAGTTTGGTGGGCTCAGATCTGATGCAGGCTCACCAGGGGAAGGAGGGAAGCTATCCTCAAAGTAGATATGAAAAGCTTATACCACACAAGAATGTATTAGTCCAGCTTACAGAAGGTCAGAAGGTACCCACCCTCTGCTTCGTGAGCCAGATAGAATTTGAGTGAAACCTGAGGGGCAGGGAGTTAAGTCTTAATAAAGTCTGTTAGTGACTTGTGTGATGGACAGATTTATCTCCATCTGCTGTTTTGTTGCTTCCAGATGCATCTTAACCAGCACCTATCTGAAACTTCTCTCCCTTTAATACACATCAGTAACCTAACATGACCTCCCTATCATCTGGCAGCAGTAGAAGCCTATGCCGTGTTTTTACTGGGGAAATGGTATTTTCTTCAAGGCAGAACATTATGGCCAGGCTGGATAAATATCTTGCATTTCCTTGCTTTGTCTGGCAACAGGCATGAAGTAGTTCCCAGCCCACTCCTTAAAGCTTTTACAACATTGATAGGCTTCCATAAACTCCAAGCAGGCAGGAAGATATCAGAAGAATGGCTTAAAAAAGAGGAGGAACAAAGAGGGAGAGGGGAGCAAAAGCAAACTTGTACGAAAGTATCAGAGGGTGAATGAGGAATAGTAGGAAGGTGATTCCATTGGGCTGTGGGAGACAGCTTCTCTCCATTGTACAGAGATTAGCTAAAGGTGCCTCAGTCTCCCCTTTCTAAAGCAAAATTAATTGTACTCTGCAGAGTAATTGCAAGCATGCAACCAATGGGCTCTCTGAGCAAGAGAGATGGAGGTGAGAGGGACATAGGAGTTGGAGTCTGCATCTGGATCACCTCTAGCAGCACCTGGGTCCAACTGAAGTGGATTCAGTGGCCTCATCAATCAGTCTTACCTCTTTTATGTGGCAGGGAGATGGTTTCTGCTCTGAATTGAGCGGGCAAAACCATTGTGCTCAGGATGGAGGGACCTGGTACATAAATATCAGAAGGAACTTCTTCGAAGTGAGGTCACAGAGCACTGGAACAGGCTGCCCAGGGAGGTTGTGGAGTCTCCTTCTCAGAAGATGTTTAAAACCTGTCTGGATATGTTCTTGTGTGACCTGGTGTAGGTGATCCTGCTGTGGCAGAGGGATTGGACTAGATGATCTTTCGAGATCCCTTCCAATCCCTAATGATTCTATGATTTTATGATCACTGGGAATCTAATTGAGGCAAATGGTGCAGGAGAGAAGGAGATGTGTTAGGCGGGAGAACATTGGGAATTTCAGCCGTAGCTGACCCATTCGTTGGGGAAGGGCTGAGACATTTCTCGTGCTTTGTGTTTGTTATAGAAAGAGGGTAGTTTTGGCCCAAATGCCCTGCCCTGGCAGAGTGGGTGAGGAGCAGACTGAGCAGGGATGAGTGTTGGTGCATCACATCTGCCAAGGGGGAGCGAATGAGGCAGTTGGCCCTTGGAATGTGGGGCACTGCCAAAACCAGAGCCATCTTCTTTAGAAGGCCTGTAAAGAGCCTGCCCACATCTGTATATGGCTGGGGTGCTAGTGTTGTGTGTCGGGGTGATTCCAGAGGACTCATCCCAGTAACCCTGCCCACTGTGTCTGGATGCAGGATAAGCTCTGAGTGTTTGGAAATGGGGTGGAGTGGGTTGCTGAGGATGGGGCTGAGTGGGTACTATGTAAGCACCCAGCTTTCAGGGACGAACTCTGGTAGGAGTGTAGGACATGTGGGCTCTTGCCTGGTGGCTCCTGCTTCAGCATATGGGATTTCTTCATAACGGTGACTATCCCCCAGTGGTTTCCCCCTCTCTTATTTTGTCTAATTAAATAAATACCAACACATTTGAAAGAAACTGCATAGTCATATTGTATTAGCCACAAGAAGACAGATTTAGGGGTTTTTTTTTGCCGTTCAAGGATCTCAGAATATCGCGTAACTATTAATTAATGCAGCCCCCAGACAGTCCGCCAGGGATACACGATAGTGATCGGTCAGGGATGGGGAAATTGAGTCCTGTGGATCTGAGAGGACTGGCTCAGCGCTCTGTGTGGCAGGGCTGCAAATAGAAAGCAGAGCACTTGCATCGCTCTTTCCTGCTCTAACCATGGGCTGTCCGCCAAGTACTGGGCAAAGTGGTGGAGAAGTTTTTGTGAAGGAGAGCAGTCTCAATCACAAGCTTTCAAGGCTTCTGGCAGCCAGATTGATGGGGTGGGGAGCATTCTTTAAACGTTATGGCAAACACCTTGGCTGTGTCCTTTTCAAGTGAAAGCTTGAAGTGAAGGGATGTGAGTGATATGTGCTTTTATCAAAGCCATCCCCTATTATGTTAAGCACAGTAGCCTATGGAAGTGAAGAAGTTAATGGGGGAAGCAAGCATTAAACAGAAAGATCAAATGCATCACATAATAGCCAAAGGGATAGAAGCCATACAGCACCTGAGAGTGGCATGTGAAATGCTGCTCTCTCATCTCATGTGTGTGATTAACTGCTGCTGAATAGACTGGGACTGTGCAGTAAAGGGGAATATGTGGATGAGCTGTATCAGGAATGTTTCAGGAACTCTGACCAATGAACCTGTAAAAGATCAAGGGAGGTTCTTCTGCTCTACTCTGCCCTAGTGAGGGCACATCTGGTGTATGGGGTCCAATTCTCAGCTTCCCAGTTCAAAAGGGACAGAGATCCAATTGACAGAGTCCAGTGGAGGGCCATAAGCATGATTAGGGAACTGGAGCACTGACCTTATTGAGGAGAGATTGAGAGAACTTGCGCCTTTCAGCTTGGAGAGGAGGTAGTTATAAGAGAGCTTAATCACTGTCTATAAATCCACGAGGGCTGGGTGTCAAGAAGAAAGAGACAATCTCTTTTCACTTGTGCCCTGTGATAGGACAAGGGGAATGGGTGTCAGTTGGAGCACAGGAAGTTCCATCTCAATATCAGAAAAAATTTCTTTACTGTAAGGGTGACAGAGCACTGGAAGGGGTTGCCCAGGGAGGTTGTGGAGTTGCCTTCTATGGAAGGACCCTCTGGATGAAGCCCCCTGTAACCTGTCTTAGGTTCTGTGATCCTGCTTGAGCAGCAGAGTTGGACTTGATGACCTCTGGAGATCCCTTCCAACCCCAACATCTGTCTGTGCAAAAGCCTTCAGGGCTCCAAGCTGCTGAATGTGTGCTCTGTTTCGGTGAGGGAAAAAACCAAATCAAATGAACAGCTGAGGTCCAGAAAAGCAATGGAGTAAAAGTGATTGGATAGATGGGCTGTCAGACATTGGAACAGCCTGCCCAGGGAGGGGTTTGAGTCACCATCTCTGGACCTGTTTAAGAGAAGGGTAGATGTTGCTTTGGGGGACAGGGTTTAGTGATGATGATAGGGCTGGAAAAAGGTTGGACTTGATGGTCTTGAAGGTCTCTTCCAGCCAAAACTGTTTCATGATTCTATGTGAGGAGTCTCCGGTGCAACTTGGTCTGGGTGATCCTGCTGTGGCAGGGGGATTGGACTAGATGATCTTTCGAGGTCCCTTCCAATACCTAAAGATTCTATGGTTCTAGTATAACAGTAAAACTCTGTTTGATCTTCCAGAAAGGAAATGGGTTTTGTTTCCCTTTTTCCATTACTGAAAATGGCTCTTGAATAATAAAGATCAGGGAGATTGTTCCAATGCTGTGTCTCCAGAGCACTCTTACCTGTCTTCCTAATGCATTTGCAACTGTTGCTTTGCATGGGAATGCTCTCCCACTCATTTTTAGAACATTTGGTTTCTCCAGATGCAAAACATCCTTTGGAAGTATTTTCAAATCAACACTACAGCCCATTTGCAGACAAAGGCTGAGGTTGTTTTTTTTACCAGCAGCAATGCTTTGCCCCACTGGAACTCTTCACATCCCAGGACACCAGAGAGCCTCACACAAACAATTTGTTCAGCCTTTTGACTCAGCTCAAAAGCCCAATTTCATGCAAAAGAACAAGAGCCCAGAGCATCTGGTTCTCCTGCCTCCCTGTGTGCCTTGTTCCTGATGGAAGGCAGCCTGTCAGGAGCACTGCTGGACAGCTAAACCCTGTCTTCACTGGCAGAGCATTGCAGAATCACAGAACATCACAGATCGGAAGGGACCTTGAAAAGTCATCTAGTCCAATCCCCCTGCCAGAGCATGCACACAGCAGAGGCAGTGTCTGCATCACTATGAATTTGTCCAAGCATGAGGTCTGTGACCAGACCAGTCACTCATCTACACCTGAAGGTCCTAGGAAGAGTAGTAGATTCATTCCCCAGAGAGGAACAGTCATCTCAGCCTCAGAGCTGAGCTCTGCTGTGTGCTTTGGGCAGCCCAGTTTTGTTAATAACTCCTGGAGAAGCAGCCTGGGAGAGGCTGGGAGGGAGTAGTCAGAAAGGAATGATCAGGTTTTCATTATAACCCAGTGTGGATTTCCAAGGGCAGCTCTTCAAGCTGCTAGGGGTGGCATATGACTTCAGTCCCCAAGATCAAAGTCTTTGGGATGCTCTGGGCTTCAGCCTTAGATGGATTTGCATGTCTCCTGTAGCACGCGATGGCTTCAGGGAAGAGCATGTAATCCTCTTTAAAGGCCACTTTGTGGTGCCACAATAGCACAAAGCAGCTGGGGACCCTCTAGTAACTGGGAAAGCAGCTGTCAGCAAACCTTGGGACCTGCTCCTGCATGCCCACCCAAGTGGGCTGTGTGCGGTTTGGGGCTCCACACCATGAGCAGGTGGGTGTGCAAAACCTCAGAGCAAAGACAGACCCAGATTTGGACACAAGTGGGATGTGGGGATACTTGGAGAATTTCCCAAGCTGATCCCTAGACTTGTTTTGTGGAGGAGCAATATACACCCATGGATGAGATGTTGTGGCATAATTTGTCCCAGGGAGCTTAAACCTCAGTGGAAAAGTCCTGCTATGCTTTGGTTTTCCATCAGTGGGATAGAATGGATGGGTAGTAGAGTTTGTACAGCTGGAGCTTTGTAGATCAGATCAACCTTTTTGAAGTGGTTGGGGTTGATTTGGTCCTATTTTGGGACCATCCCTTTTGGCTCTGCTTTCTGTGATGTCCCAATTAAAAAAAGCCTCCCATAATGACTGTAATCAAAGCTCTGATTAGGTCTGCTTGGGAAGGGGTTTGCTGGGCCAGCCTGGCATGGAGGCTCCTCCTGGAGATGCTGTGGCTGCTCTGCTTTGCAACAGGGTGATGACACTGATTTTGCTGTGGATGTGTTGCACCAGGGGAGGCCTCAAGAGCTGTTAATGAATGCTACAGAGATGACACATGATAGCTGTAATGGCTGCAAGAGTGGGAAGCTATTAGGGGCTGCTGAGACTGTTACGATATGGTGAGATGGAGATGGATTAGATAGAGATGTAAAAATAACAAAAACTGGAAACCCAGATCTACTGCAGGAATCCTAGCTCACAGCTCTGCTCTTCACTCTCATGGCTCATTTCATTTTTGCCAACACCATGAATTAGGGTGAGAAATGGGAAGCATGATTTTCTTCCATCTGATTTTTTTCCCCTCTGTCTCTTACAGTCTCCTCATTTATATGGTGGGGCCTTATGTATAAAACCTTCCTGGCAGACATCATCTGGCATTCACACAACATCTATGTCAGACAGGCTCACCATTCATCTGAAATGTGCTGTAATACTAGATCTGTTAGGTGCAAACCAGGATCCTCTGGACATGCAGATGCTGCAGGAACACCTGCATTTGGCCATGGGCTTTGGCACTCTGCTCTGCTGCAGCTCCGGAGTGGGTTCTTGCATGGCTGTGCTGGGGAGTGTCAGAGAAAGGAGCAGCAGCAGAGAGTTGGAAGTTTGACTATTTTATCTAATACTCTTGAGGATGTTTCTCCAGTGCAGTGACTGTAGCTTGAGGGGATGGACCCTCGTTAGGTCAAATGCAGCTCTGTGTTGCAGCTGGTGTCTCCAGGGCTGGTACCAATACTTGATTGAGAGACTCATTGCTGCTTTCACAGGCTGCATTATATATATATATATATTTATATATATATGCTTGAGCATAATAGGGGCACTGCACTGGCTTAGATGCTGCTGGCTTCCCTGGCCCTTCACTCACCAAGGCTCAGGGCCATCTCATCTACAATTTCTAGAAGGCGAAGTGGCCAGTTTTGCTCAGGATTCTATGGGGCTTAATGCGTGTGTTCAGCTCTGCTCTGACACGGTCTGTATCAGAATTGTGGGGCAAAGGGTGCTTCTCTGCTCTGGGGTCTGAGCACTGGCTACTGTCCACGTGCAGAAGCCTGAAGAGTTGCTCTGATGTCACGGGGAGCCACCAGGACTGTCCTGATGGAGTGGCTAGGAACAGGGTGAGCAGTGTCTGGTTGAAGCTTGTGGGAGTTTTGGGGTAGAAAATGGGCAAAGATGTATCTGTGGTAGGAATCAGACCTGACATGAAGGGGAGGCCAGTGAGAGAGGGTCAGGGAGAACAAAACTTCAAGATGCCTGGGGCTGGCAGACTGTAAATCTCCCAGAGCTATGAGAGGTATTGGAGACAAAACGTTGAAAGATTCTAAGTCTGTGGTTACACGGAACAGAGGTGGCAGCTGGTACAATTAATCTCCTGCCCTTTGTGAATCTTTAGATGAAGCCTCTGTGTAAATGAGGAAAGGTAAGGAAAGGTCTTTGTGGCCCTTTCTTTCATCCTGGTAGGGTCCTTCTTCTGGAGTAAATGGGAAACAGTCCCAGCTGCAGACAGCTCTGCTTCAGATGCAGATTTGCTCCTTCCCCAGTGTAAACCAGTGCAACATGACTTAAAACATTGCTGTGCCCTGGATGTGTCCATTCAGCATATTTCACCCAAAGCTGGCTGTCTCACAGCTTCATTCAGCATAATCTTGTCTTAAATAGCTCAGAATCTAAAGAATAGCATGAATGTTGTTAATATTTACACTTTTACTAGAATAATATTATCAGAGTAAGAGAGAAATAACTTTTCCCTGATTCCCTGTGTTCTGAAGATACTAATTTCTAGTTCCAGCTTCAAAAAAAGTGATAGGAGGAGGGTGATTGTACTTGGGAGTAGTTAAGGAGCCCTGGAGGTGAGGGCTGTGTCTGCCATCAAACTGACAGATAGAGTTAGGAAAAACAGTCATAAACTGGTTTTAGGTGGGAAGAAGCACAGAGCTGTTAGACTCTGCCGTGCTGTGACTATTTGATTTCTACTGTGGTCATAAGTAGGAGACCCAAGCTTGAACCTGCTGGATGTTGTACAAGGGGATCAGAAAGGTCTTTCTGACCAAAATATCTACAGCCTAAGCCCAGGCACAAAGATTCTGAGTGATTGGACAATCATATAGATCCATGGGGACACCACATAGGTGTGAGACCTGCATTGAGAGGCACCTCTGTAGTCTAAAACATCCATGGTGTTTGGACCTTTCTGCTCATCATGTTCCCGCAGCACCTCAGCCCTCTGTGCTGGGTGCTGTGCTGACTGAGAGGTTTGTAATGGATGTAAGCCGCATCTGTAGACATAGGCTTTGTGTGTCTGGTCCCTGTGTGCTGTACTGGCTTTGCCAAACAGGCTTTTGCTGCCTGATTTCCTGGTGATTCAGATCCTCTAAGGTGACAGAATTTGCTCTGTCACCATCTCAGCATGTCCCTCACAAAGGGGTCTCTTGCAACCCATTCCTTCTGCAGAGGACCACAGAGGCACGAATGGTCCATGCCCCTACTCTAGGGTGGGCCAGGTCTCATGTCTGACTGGCAATCACCCTTCTTTTTTGCTGAACCCCTCTTTTAGGTGAGTTTTGCCAGTGTCCTCTTCTGTCTGTGCAGTCCAGGGTCACAGCAGTCAGTTCCCCTTCTTTTTTGAAAGCTGTGCTAGTACCACCTTGGTGTTTTCTCAGTCTCCTCTTCTATCAGGCCTCCAGTCCTTCACAAAACACTCATCAGCTGCCAGAACTGACTGTGGCTGTGGTGTCTTCATATCCCTGTAGAGCCTTGGGTTTGTTATCCGGAAGGGCAAACAAAGCAGGAGGTCGTTATTTGGAATATTCTCAAAAGTGTCAAAACTCCCATGGAGGCACCCAAATCCCAAATAATGGAAATGTTTTGGACAGAATCATGGTTCTTTGGTGGCTGAATCAGGTCTAGAGGAAGGAAAAATGACCCAAAGCCCTCTGAGCTGGCCAGATGTCCCAGCACTAACCCATTCCTTCTGTTCACTGTTGTAGCAGCAGGTGGTGGTAAACTAGCTGTGTTGTAGTGCAGATGGCAGAACCTCTTCTGTTTCTGAGAAGCCACCCCAAAAGATTCCTTCAGTGCACTGAGATCTCCCCCTACTTCTCCTTTTCACTCATAGTGGTCTCTCCTTGCTTTCTGCTGCTTCTTAAACCTCCCACTGGTGCCTGTGAATACAACATGGTAGTCCATGTGAAGCTGCAAATGTAGCAATCAATTAAAAACCCCACAAAGTGCCTTTGTGCCTCTCTTTGCAGGGGTAATGAATGGCTGTCTTGTCAGGAAGGCTTCTACTGTATTAAGAAAGCATTCCACCTTCGCCCGTTGTGATCCTGCTTGCAAAAGTCTCATTACTGTGCCAGCAATAATAGCATCTAATTAAGCAGAATAAAGAGAGACGAAGCGTAATGGTTACAGGATCGAGAAGTTATTCGTCAGACAGAGGTAATAAATTACTGCCTCCTGGTATGCTGGAAAAGCTGGAGTTCAAAAGAGCCGATGCTGGACACTTCTTGATAAATTGACCCAGCTTGGGTTGGAATTTAGTTGTGCGTTGGCCTCAACAGAGTTGATTTTGTTGGCTTCATGAACGGAGCCAGACTGAGGCTGTGAGGGCAGAATGACAAGATCAACTGGTCATTACAAGGGGCAGAAATGCATATTGCTGGGGAGCAGGGATGGTATGAGGGAGCTGCTCTGCCTGGCACCATGCCCTGAGAGGCTGGGTTTCATGCTTTAACTCCTGCATTATTGCTGGGTTATTACCCCTTCCCTGGTAAGGAGCCATGTCCTGCACACAGAGCAGATGCAGAATGGTGTTAAGGTCACCCCGCAAGTCCCTGGCCGTGGATAACGAACAATTCCTGACAAAATGAGGTGGTTGGAAGCACTGTGAGATAAAAACCTGCCTGTCATTCTGTTGCACGAACCTATATTCCAATTTTATCGGCAGCGCACGATTCTCTTTTATCCGGGTTGCTGTTTGAAGGGATTTGAGCAGAATAGATAATCCTAACTTTGAACATAAATCACTGGGCTGTGTGGCTGATAGATGCTTTGCACTTTCTTATGATAATGGCTGATTGGAGGCTGAGAGGGAAAATGCCAGGGGCTTATCTCTGCTCAGCAGCATCAGGAGGCTGTGTGGATGGCTGAGGGAAGGGGAGGCAGCGACACGAGGTGGGGCCATTTGGTGTTTAATTATCTGTTCATTTTAAACATCTGAACTTGAGTAGAGATGCTCTGGGATGTTGCTGGGAGCTTTGGGAGTCAGAATCTGCAAGGGCATTGGGGTACAAGGTGAGGACAGGTGTCCCCATGTACCTCTGGGATAATGAAGTCTGTTGGGTGCTTCCTGTGCTCAGGGTTGAGCTCCAGATGGTTCAGCTAGAGCCCAGTATTCCCCTAAAGGGGCTTGGGGATGCCGGAGAGCCATCAAATAAAGCCCATGGTTTGTTACTTTTTTACTAAGAATAGTTGAAAAAAGAGAGCAAGAAAAAAATGCTGCTTTTCTTTCCTGTTTACCCACAGGACAGATGACAGCTCAGAAAGTGCACTCTTCCTTCTGAAGATGCAAGTCCCCACAAAGGTCAGGTTTCATTTTGGGTTTGAATGTTTCTTATTTTTAAAATATTTCTTTTACTCCAATTAGCTTAAATTTCAAAGTAATTTAAAACCAGCAACCCATTTCCTTTTTTTTCTCCCCTGTTTATAACTTCTGTCTCTTTTCTTAAATTAAAAAAAAGAAGCCCAAAAAACCTTCCAAACCCCTGAAACAACCAACAACAAAAAGCTCAACATCAAAACAGATGCTTTCCCAGGAAAAAAGTTGGGTTTTGATTAAACAGATTAATTGGCATTTTCTAATCAAATCTTCAAAAAACTCCCAGGCAGCTTTACTGAGGCATTGAAGTCCCCTTTTAAAGAGTCAGCGATCCTAATGGCAGCCTGTGAAACGCTGTCTTTCTCCAGTGCCTCTGACTGGTGCCTTGGCGACTGCTCTTGATTAGATGCTGAGCTCTCTGCCCATGGAGGGATGAGTATTTTGGTTCAGAGGAGGATTGCCAATTTGGAAGCAAAGCCCTGGTTTGTCTCCAGGTGTGCTCCACGTGCTCTCCATCCCCTAATGTAGATGTAATGGTCCAAATCAAAGGCTGATTTTTCCAGCAGCATGGTCAGGTTATTTATTCTGGGAGACCAGACTAAACCTTTTGCAAAAATCAATCCCCTCAAGATGAATACAGAGTCCGGCACCAGTGCGAGGTATGCAGATGCTCCAGTCTGCTCCAGTTACTTGATCAATATAGACACAGCTTTTAACTAGATCTGTGTCAGTCGAAAATCTTGTCTGCATCAGGGCTGTTTGAAAGCAGTTAATGCTCTGAATCGCTGAGATGGTTTGAAGACCCGTCATGTTATTTATCCTTGCCACAGCTCTCACTCTGACACACTCAGCTTTTAGAGTGCCCAGTGGTCTCTTCCTGAAGGAGGTGGCTATCCAACGGCTCTGTGGGAGCTGGCAGATGGTGGGACATGTACAGTGGGATTCTGGGTACCAGAGCCAAGCTTGTGAGGGTCCTGAACAAGATGAGTGACTGTCTGTTGTGCTGTTGCCTTGGCAGCAATGCACAAGGATGCTTAATGTGATGGAAAGAAGGGATCTGCCCCAGTGCACAATGGTGCAGGGAGAGAGCCAAAGCCTTCTCTAAATACTTTCCATCTAGGAAGATGAACATAAAGGGCACAGAGAGACTTTTTTAACATGGGAGGTGGCAGTTTTTTCTCTTAAGAGTGTGAGGACTGTTTTGATATTGCAAAACTGAACAGTGAGGAGGAGATGCTTCGGGCACAGCTGGGAGTTGGGACTCCAGACCATTAAGAGTTTGTGCAAGTCAACCGGTATGAGGGAAGGGAAGAAATAACCCAAGGGTGTGAAGATGTAGGATTTAGCCTTGATGCTTCTTTTCCGGCTTGCCGAGGGGACTCCAGCAGTCATTGTACCTCTGACACATTGATTCGGATAACTGTAGAGCTTTGGCCACTGTAGCTGGTCAGTTACAAGTCATTCCTCACTGAGGTTTTTCAGAGTCTAAGTTCAGCATTGTTCTCTGCTTCTACCAATTGCTTGACTTGGGGAACACATCAAGGGCAGTAAGCTCTAGGGATCTGCACCCTGTCCCCGCACCCATTAGAGAGCATCAAGAATCAGTGTCTAAGAGACAAGGGAATAAAACATTATGGCAGAGCAATACAGACAGTGTTACAGATTGGGAAATGACCTAGTCTGAACTGGACTCTTTGGTGCTTGCTAGTTGTTCTGGTTTTAGTGGTATCTCCATCATCTCCACACCCTTGTTGACACTTTATGATACTTTGTGGGAGCTACATTCCAGATCCTTCATTCTCTTTCTTCTTTGTAGAGTACGTTGAATTTGAACAGCACAGAATCATAGAATCAACCATAAAATCATTCCAATTTGAAAAGACACTTGAGATATCATCAAGCCCAAACAATAACTCAACTCTACCAAGTTCATCACTAAATCACATCTGCCAACACTGTGTCTAAACAACCTTTAAACACATCCAGGGATGATGACTCTATTCCCTTCCTGGGCAGGCTGTTCCAATCCCTGATACCTCTTGCAATGAAAGAGTTTTTCCATATGTCCACCCTAACCCTCCCCTGGAGCAGCTTGAGGCCCTTCCCTCTTGTTCTATCACTAATGGCCTGTGAGAAGAGACCAGCACTCACCTCTCTACCATGTCCATTCAGGTAGTTGTAAAGAGCAATTAGGTCTCCCCTCAGCCTCCTCCTTTTCAAACTAAGCAGCCCCAGCTCCTTCAATTGCCATCTCCCCCATTGTGTCACAGGCTTTTGGTGAAGGAAGGCATCTTAAGGCACCATACATGACCACAGAATTAGCCCAAACCAGGAGATGCCTGTTTCCTTTTGTGAACCAGTGTAGTAGCATTTCAAAAGAGAAATCTTTGGCTTTTAGGATGAAAAATGAGTCTTATTTTCTGTTGGGAACATTCAAGTTTTTTAAAGAAAGTCCTTCAAAAAAACCCAAGCCCCTGCATTTTCTTACTAAATATTTGTGGTTGTCCAGGAGGCCAGTTCTCTGGGAAACAGAGTTTTCTGGGTTTTGAATGGTCTTAATTATTGTGTTGCAGTTTCAAAGGGGGTAAAATGAGCATGTACTGAGAAAGGAACAGCTCTCATAAAAGACAGTAAGTAATCGGGTCTCTCCAGAAGACAATTTGGATAACACAATCTGCTCAAACAACAAGTCCTTGAAACTTGTGAGAAAATGTCTGTGAGCTTGAACATGGCAATAAGATTTTTCCCCATTTGGAGAGGAACAGAAAAAATTTACATGGTGAGTTGTTGGGGGTGGTTTTTTGTCAGCATTTCTGTTATTTAACAGCCTTTTAGAAAGCCATTTCCTATGCTATTTTAAGCTGCAGGCACAGTTAGGCAACCGCATTGAAAAGTGACGATTTAAATCTCTAGACAGCTCAGGAGATAAGTCAAAACAAATTTCAGGATGTTCCTCTAAAGAGCCATTTCCACTTAAGTGAGTCCCACTGGGAGCCTGGTTAAAGAATCACCTAATCCACCACACATTTTATACATTTAAACAGGTCCATTTGAAAGAAAGTTAGTGAATTTTTCTGTGTGGTGAATACCTAATGAACGGAGGAGCCTGCAAATTTCTGCTGGATTTTAGCTCTTTGCTTTGTTGATGTTGATAACTTTATGGTATCCCGAATAGTTTTTTAGTTTATTTCTTCCCTTGCTGTCATAGAATCACAGACAGGTTTAGGCTGGAAGGGGCCTTGAAGATCTTCTAGTTCCAATCCCCCTGCTATGGGCAGCAAAAGCTCTCACCAGACCAGGTTGCCCAGATCCCCATCCAACCTCGCCTTGAATACCTCTGGGGATGAGGCAGCCACAATCTCCTTGGGCAACCCGTTCCACTCTCATAGTGACGAACTTCTTCCTAATATCCAATCTAAGTCTTCCCTCTTTCAGTTTCCAACCATTTCCCCTTGTCCTATCACTACAGGCCTTTATAAAAAGCACTTCTCCAGCTTTCCTGTAGCCCATTCAGGTACTGGAAGGCTGTTCTTAGCTTCCCCCAGAGCCCTCTCTTCTGTAGGCTGTGGAGTCTCCCCTGGAGATGTTCAAAACGCACTTGGACACCTTCCTGTGTGACCTAGGTGATCCTGCTCTGGTGGGAGAGTTGGACTAGATGATCTTTTGAAATCCTTCCCAACCTATAACGTTCTGTGATTCTGAGATATGAGGAGGAAACAAGGGAGACTGGCTTGTAAAAGGGAAGGCAGAGGCCAATCAGGTAACAAGGAAGGTGATGTGGATCTGCTGGAGAGGGTCCAGCGTAGAGCAACAAAGAT
>VXBP01002724.1:599363-643083 GCA_013400115.1 Rhinopomastus cyanomelas | reverse complement strand
TGGTGGGGAGAGGCTGAGGGAGATGGGGGTGTTTACTCTGGAGAAGACTCAGGGAGGACCTTCTCCCTCTGCTCAACACCCTGCTCAACCCTGCAGTCAGGTTGGGGATCAGGCTCTTCTCCCAGGCAATCAGTGCCAGGATGAGAGGGCAGAGCCTGAAGCTGCCAGGGGAGGGTTAGGGTGGACGTCAGGAAGCCCCTTCCTCAGGGAAAGGGTGACCAGAGGCTGGACTGGGCTGCCCAGGGCAGTGGGGGAGTCCCCATCCCTGCAGGTGCTGAAGGCCAGCCTGGCTGTGGCTCTGAGTGCCCTGGTGTGGCCACTGGGGTGATGTCAGGTCCTGGTCTGGGCTGGCTGAGCTCAGAGGGCTCCTCTCTACACGCAGAAGAAGTATGAAACACACACACCTTGTCTGTAACGTACGACTTGGTCTGGGTGATCCTGCTGTGGCAGGGGGATTGGACTGGATGATCCTCTGAGGTCCCTCCCTAGTGTCCTGTGAGTCTGTGAGCGCATAAAGTCTGTCGGACTGGGTTAGGAAACCTCTGCCACGCTACCCGAGCTGTGGGTCGAGCCGAGCAGCGCAGGCTCCTCCGCAGAGGAGCGAAGCCAAGCCAGGTTGCCAGGCTGCTGGCAGCGCAGCTCCCTGCACAGCAGCACTTGTTAGTGCTAATCTGACATGAAGGAGCTGGCGCTTGTGCCGCGGTGTGATTTTCACACTAATATGGATTTAATTTCCGTGTTTGCTCTGACATCAACCCAGAGCTTTGTGTTTGTCTCTCCTTTTGTCAGCGCTCGCAAACAATTCCCCTCAGCAGTGCTCCGGCTTCAAGGGGACGCGGGATGCTCCAGAACGCTCCTGGCGTCAGCAGCCTGGCTTTTCCTCCAGGCACCTTCCCTCCCAGCGGCCCCGCCAGCTTAACAAAACAGGGGGGCAAAACCCCTAAGGAAGCATTTGACAATAATCTGGCTTTTCGGGGGTGGGTAGGTGGGCTTTCTTTTTCAGTAAAGGAATGGTGAAATAACTTGTGTGAGAAGACAGCTGTCATTTGCAGATGTTATATTAAACCCAAATTTCTTCTGTAATTCATTGCCACTTCTAATTAGAGGAATTCCCCAGATGCAGGGGATTTATATTATTCCCTTTGTCCATTTATTGAATGACTGTCACAGTCCCCCACGAGCAGTTGCAGAGGGATAATAGAGGGTATTTATTTATGTGCTAAGCCTCTGTACAGATGGAAAAAATCCACAGCTTAGATATTGATAATCGCAGTTTGTTCCTGCGCAGGGTTTGGCTCGGGGTGGGTTTGTGACGGGCACTGAGTGCGACTGCTTGGGAACAACAGCATTTGTCACAGCGCAGGGTCGCAGGACACCGGGGACTGGAAGGGACCTCGAAAGATCAGCCACTCCAGTCCCCTGCCTGAGCAGGACCACGTAGACCAAGTTGCACAGGCTCATGTCCAGGCAGGTTTGAAATGTCTCCAGAGGAGGAGACTCCACAACAGACTGGAGCACGTCCAGAGGAGGCCACTACAGTGACCAGGGGATGGAGCATCTCTCGTCTGGGGACAGGCTGGGAGAGCTGGGGCTGTGCAGCCTGGAGAAGAGAAGGCTCTGGGGGACCTGCTTTTGCCCTTCCAGCACCTGAGGGGTCCCTCCATGAAGGCAGGGGAAGGGCTTCTCAAGAGGGTTTGTTGGACAGGACAGGGAGCAGGGGGTTCAGGCTGGGAGAGGAGAGATTGAGGCTGGATCTTAGAAACCAGCTCTGCAGAGTGAGGGTGGCTGATGGCTGCACTGGGCTGCCTGGGGAGGTGGTGGGGGCCCCATCCCTGGAGCCACTGAAGGTCAGATTTGAGCAGCCTGCCCTACATAGAGCTGTCCCTGTGTAGGGAGGTTGGTTGGACTGGATGACCTGCAGAGGTACCTTCTAGCCTAAAACGTTCTGTGGCAGGGGGATTGGACTAGATGATCCTTGAAGGTCCCTTCCAGTCCCTAATGATTCTATGATGCTGTGACCTTGATGTGCTCTGTGGGGCCAGACCTGTTTGTCCCAGCTGGATTCTGGGGATTGCCTGCGAGAGGTGGGAGTTTGCCTCCATCTCCTCCGCTTCCCACAGCCCTCATTATTTTGGATCAGCTCAATACCTTTGTTCCCTTTGGTGAAGGCAGTGGAAGGAGTTTATAGAGGATTATCTGAAACAAACACTTCTTTGCAAAAACTGCTGCCAGTGTTGGATTCAGCCCGTGGATCAGGGTCTCCTGGTGGGATGCGAGACACCAGACAGCTCTGAATTTCTACTCAGAAGGGATTATCAGTTGAAAATTCCTAGACTGGTGTAGTCCATATGCCAAACAAGCTCATGCTTCCACGACAGAGTACCCTGTGACCTGCGCAGGTACACGTCAGGCACTCCGATGGCAAGCCAGGGAGATTTAAAATCTTCGATACTGGGGCAGGAGCACCACACTGGGAGTGGAGGACGAGGTGCTCATAGCATTTCATGGCAATGTGACCCACCCAGTGGTTGTGTGTGGTGGGTCTGACCTGGGGGTCCTGGTGGCCATCAGGATGACCAGGAGCCTGCGATGGGCCCTTGTAGACAAGAAGGCCAGTGGCATCCTGGGGTGGATCTGAAGGTGGGGTGGTTAGTAGATTGAGAGAGGTTCTGTGATTCACAGCCTAGCTGCCTGCCTAGCTGGCCTGCTTGGCAGTGGCCCTGTGCCTGCAGCCTGCAGAGCTGGTTTGTTCTGGGGTTGTGCTGCTGTACGTGGAAGAGTCTCTGTGCAGTGGAGAGGACACCCAGAGCAAGCTGGTGCTCATCACACAATCAAGGGGCTCCACTGTCTGCAGTGGGCCAGTGTGAAACTGGCCTCCTCTTGCATCCCTGGTGCCTGTCCCAGGCTTTGCTGTGAAAGCCTGCTGTGAGTCCAGCACGTTGTTTCTGTTTGTGGCCGTGGAGGTTGCCCCTGTGCTCTTCGCTAGCCTTTCAGCTCCTGCTGGCCTGGTTTACATGCCCTGTTTTTCACTTTGGGGTTCACAGGTGCCGTTTTTCGGTCCTCTCTTCGACGGAGCCATCGTGACTGCGAAGCTGCTGCCAAGCCTCATATGTGCCACGTGCATCAACGCCAGCAGAGCCGTCAAGTCTCTCATCCCGCTCTACCAGAGCTTGTATCCTTTCTGCCTGCCGGGGCAGGGAGCCCCTCGCTGGGGGTCTGACTCCAGAGAGCTGTCTGCACAGAGGTAGGACTTAACAAAAACCCCTCCCCGTCCGGCTTCGTCGGGAAAGGTCAGAGCTTTCCTCACGTCAGGCTCCGTGTTTGCCGCCGTCCGCCCCAGTCGCCACCCGCTGCTCTAAAACTGGGATTGGGCCATCACAACGGTGTCTTCTCCAGCAGCTTTAGACCACTGTCACTGCTGGTGGGCTTGGACTTAGCACTGGTGGTTTGGGATCCTGGGGTGGATCAAAAGCAGGGTGGTTAGCAGGTGGAGAGAGGGTGGAGTCTCCTTCTCTGGAGATGTTCCAAACCCACCTGGACTGTTCCTGTGTGACTGGAACTTGGGGATCCTGCTGTGTTGGGGGGATTGGACTGGCTGATCTTTGGAGGTCTCTTCCAACCCCTAATGCTCTGTGTAAGCAGTGCTAACCCTCAGTGTTATTTCATGCCAGTAGAAGTTACCTACAGTGTATTTTAGGCCGATGCACAGGGCTGAGAGTCCAATGGACTGTCGTTGTGCTCACTGTGTTAGCAAGACCGATGGGGTCTGACCTCACATACAGACACTTCACTTCCCTGATTTCCCAGTTTCATTCCAGCCGTATCTGTGTTTGGGCATCTTCTGGGCTTTAACTCTTGTGTGACTCACTGGCTAGGCACTGCTTTGTGCTTCTCCCGGGGCTTTCTCCTGATGCCCCAGCCATGCTGGACCCGTTCACCCGCTGATCTTGTTGGTCTTATCGCCTCCCTCGGGACCAGCACTGCCTGCACTTTGTTATCCTTGGAGAGCTGTTGGTTTGGGTGGTTTCCTTGGAGAGTTTGGGAAGGACAGGCTTTGTTCTTGCAAAGAATGTGGATTAATTGGAGATGCACTTCTAAAAACCCCAAAGTAGCCTCAAAATACAGTGTTTTGGGGTTTTTTTTGTGCTAAATTGTGTCCCACTACGCTCTGTAAGAGTCATGGGGAGTGGAAAATAGTGTCCCTGGAGCCACTGAAGGTCAGGATGGATGGGGCTCTGGGCAGTCTGTTTGAGTGAGAGCTATCCCTGCTTGTTGTAGGGAGTTTGGACTAGATGACCTTTGGAGGTCCCTTCCAACCCATTATATTCTATGGTTCTATGATTATGGGTTAAATACATTTGTATTTTATTAATGTCATCATGCACTCACTTCAGAACAGGCTTGGTGGCTGCTGCACGAGCAGCTGAGGGTGAAACATCAGCTGCAGAGCCACCGCAGCACCTGAGAGATGATTCAAAACTCTCTGGCTCTGCCACTCGTGTTTCACAGGACCTCTGGCTCCCCACTCACCCTCTGGCTCCCCACTCACCCTCTGGCTCCCCACTCCCCCTCTGGCTCCCCACTCACCCTGTGGCTCCCCGCTCACCCTGTGGCTCCCCACTCACCCTGTGGCTCCCCACTCACCCTCTGGCTCCTCGCTCACCCTCTTCTCTGCAGCGTTCAGCTTAATCCATCTGCTTCCCTACTCAGTGTGTAGCAGCCACGCAGCAACGTGGTGGAATTAACCAGCGGTGAGGGCAAGGCTGAAGAGATCCTGCTGGCCCCTTGCTGCTGGCCCAGCATCTCACTGCAGTCCAGTTCCTGACCCTGCCCACCTCCTGCGGGAGCCAGGGCGCTCAGCAGCCTGCTGTGCTGCTCTCCCCGAGGGCCTGTCCCCAGGGGAAGGTGAGAGCACAGATACGTGTGAGGCCAGCATATGGCTGGGGCCAGCATCTGTCCTCGGATTCAAATCCTCCTTCCCTGGGCCTGCTTTGGCACCAGTGATGTCTGCAGTGAGTCAACTGCCACTTGAGAGGTGATAGTGGATCAGGGAGCTTCTGAAACTGGTAAAAGACGGTGTGGCAGGAAGATCCACCACAGGATGCCAGTGGGGTGGCAGAAGCAGCTGTCCACAGCTCTTAGCGCAGCTCATGCAGCCCTTTTCCCTCACGCTGCTTCCCCCGGGTTCGCTTCGCTAACTGCCGCCAGGAGAAGGCAGACGTGGCAACCCGAGAGTGTTCAGTACCTTCTCCAGGCTGGAGATGAACTCAGGCAGAGGAAGAGAGAAGTAAACCCCACAGACCCTAGAAGAGTGAAGGATGGTGTTCAGCAGTGCGCTGGCCGTAGCCTCGCGGGTCGGTCGAGTTCGCGCAGGGCAGACGTGAGGATGCGCTGCCGCTCCTGTTGGCTGCGCGGGCTGTGCTGGGAGTCGGCGCCCGTGCCAAGGGCTAGGAGCTCACAGTCTCTGCTGTGGATGGAGGTTATTGCCACGCTTGAGTGGTTCAGAGCCCTGGGAGCTCCGGGGATGGAGCTGGCGGTGGTGCCCGCGCGGGGTCGCGTGCAGGGAGCCAGGCAGCAGCGTCTTGCCAGCAGTGACAGCTGAAGTCACTTGTTGGAAAGTCCGTAAACTCCAGTTACAGCTGCAGTTGTCAGGGGCTCTAAGGGAAGTGTAATCAGCCACAGAGATTAATTAGCATCTCAATTAGGACGGAGTCAGGAGGAAGCACAGGGTCTGTTGCTGGAAGGTTGTGGAAGAAATCTCATCAGGCACAAAAGGCTCCCAAGTCTCAGTGCTCCGGGGGCGGAGGACAATATCCGAGTCCGGTTTCCATGGGGACCGGGACTGCGGAGCCGCAGGAGAATCTGGCCGGGCGCTGTAATCGCTTGGTCATGATGACACAGATTCCGCTGTCATGACCACGGAGGCTTTCGCTGGGAGCGAGGAGGGCACCCACGGCACCCTTTTGTTTGGGTCTGTTCTGAGCACTTCAGCAGGGGCAGAGAAACACTCGTTGAAAAGGACCCAGCTCTGCTTAAACTTCACTTTAAAGCCAGTCTGGCCGAAAGTCCTTTGCAGGCTTCGAGCTGGCGCGGCACGGGAGCACGGCTCGGGGTCCTCCCTGCCCGGCTTTTGAGCGGCTAAAGCCCAGCTGTCTCGGTAGCCGCCGCGATGTTTACATGGTCATGGATGATTTTACATTAGGGAATGTTTGAAATCACCGGGTGTTTTTCCAGCGGTGCGTTCACCGCGGGCGCAGTGGAGCGTGGAGGCAGAGTGGCTGCAGAGCATCCTGCTCATTGCTGTGGCCTCACCATCCTTCGGTAGCTGCTGAGCGCGAGGTGAGACGGGCCCCAGCAGCCTCACCGGCCTGCCCTGCCAGCAGTGAGGCTTATCTTCAGCATCCCCTGGGGCTCACCCACACCAGAAACGAGAAGGGGGCTTCCAGTATAAAAAAATTACGTGACGTTAAATTCCATCAAAGCAAGGGAGGAAAAGAGTTAAACTGGCTGCAACTGTGGCGTGAGATGTTTGAGCAAATTTTGAGGCCGTGAAAGCCCCCTTCTCACTTGCCAGGGAAAGGAAGGAGCAGCTAATCTCACAGACAAGTAATTATGGATCCAGACTAAAATTCCTCTTCGTTAAGCCCAGTGATAACAGAGGTTGCTCATTGTCAGGGTTTCACAGTACGTTCTGGACTTTGTGTAGAGGGTCCTGCTGCGGGCTGAGGGCTGGACCTGCTGATCCTGGAGGTCATTTCCAACCATGACTATTCCCTGCAGACGTTTCAAACCCACCTGGACATGTTCCTGTGTGACTGGATCTAGGGGATCCTGCTGTGGCAGGAGGACTGGACTGGATGGTCCTTCGAGGTCCCTTCCAGTCCCTAACGTTCTGTGAGGCTCCGTTGCCCTCCGGTCCCACCTCTCCTCTCTGGGTGCTGGTTTTAGCTGGAAGGAGTGAAGTACTTTGGCAGAGGGGGGAGAACAGGGTTTGTGCTGAAGTTTTTGTTGTGGGTTTGATTTACAGCTGCTGTTTGCACTGACAGATTTGAGGCTGAAGTGCTAGTAAACTGGCAAATACACAAACATAATGAAGTCTGCAAGTGTCAGGAGCTTGGGCTGGGTGATGATTTAACCTTCGTCTCCAAAAAGAGTCTTTGGAGACCTAGGACATTGCCCCTGGACAAGGGACAGCGGGTGTGAGCTGGAGCAGAGGAGGTTCCCCATCAGTGTGAGAAGGACCTTGTTCATGGTGAGGGTGCCAGAGCCCTGGCAGGGGCTGCCCAGGGGGGCTGTGGAGTCTCCTTCTCTGGAGACAGTGCTGAGTCCAGCGGGACAATCACTTCCCTACTCCTGCTGGACACTGAGCAAAAGAGGATCTAAACACCTTGAAAATAAAGCAAAAGAGCATCTCAACATCTCCAGAAAAGAGCATCTGAAAGCATGAAAGGACAGGTATTAATGATATTGCATCCAGATACTAACACATCTCCCATCTCCTAGTGTGTCCTGTCTGGAGTGAGGAAGATTAAGCAAAGACCCTCAACTTTCCAAAGACCCTCAAAAGTCCAGAATTCATTCCTTTTGTTGGTTTAAGCCAATTTCTGGTTAACTTAATGCAGAGCAGCTGATCTGCTGATGTGCTCTATCAGAGGCTGGGAGAGAGAGATATCTGGGATGGGCCTCATGGTGCGAGTGGCCGTCACAGATTTCCTGTGGGCACCTGGGAACCCCCTCTGCCCGCCTCTCCGGTGGGGCTTTGTGGAGCTGGCGCGTGGCGCTCGGCTGCGGCTCGAGCGGGCTGTCGGGGTGTAGCGTGCGAAGCCTTCTCTTCGTGGAGAAGGGTTGGCAACTGGCTCCCGAGAAGTTGTGCCCTCCAGCGCTGTTGGTGCTGTTAGGGATCGCTATGACATTCTAAAGCACGTGTCACAGGAGCTGTGACAATTTATGTGACGTGGCATCTGACAGCTTTCTGCCCGGGCGACGGGTGCTGGCTCGCGGCGCGGCTGGCTGCAGGCAGCGCTGCGCTGCTTTGTCTGCAGCGGGCTCCTCCGGCTTCGCTCCTCTGTCCTTCGTGTCTGTGGCGCCGGCCGTCAGCAGCCCTCGCGCGGGGGTTTGAGTTTCAGCCGGGAGCGTTGGGTCCTGCTGATGCGGGCAGGACTGACCTTCGTTCTGCAGCGCGGCTCCCCGCTGCAGCCGATCGATGGCCGGGCTGCCTGTCTCCGCGGCCACCTTCCCTCCTCGCAGCAAGAACCTTCTCCAGGCAGCGATCGATGCCTCTAATCTGCTGCAGCCTGTAATAAGTCATGCGAGGCAAAGCTTTTAGGTGGCATTACATGGGATTGCGGAGGCGGCTCTTCAGCTCTCATTCATCGCGCTCTTCATAGACTCGGAGAAATCCACTGCGTCCCGCTAGTGAATATACAGGGAGTTTGCCGTGCTGCTGCGGACCGGAGCTTCACGCGCTGCTCAGCGCCGCGCACACGCAGCGGTTCCGAGCGTCCGCGCTTCCGCCTGCCTGCCCCGGCCCACGGGCGCAGGGCTCGTGCCTGCGGTGCCGCGCGGTGCTGCTGAGCCTCGCCCCGTTGCAGGAGGCAGGGCGGGCGCAGGGAAGGTGGCGTCTGGCCAGCGGCAGTCCTGTTTTCCTGCTGCCGTAGCGTGGGGCATCGTTGTTCGTATCACAGGGCGTTAGGGTTTGGAAGGGACCTCGGAAGATCATCCACTCCAAGGCCCCCGCTGCGGCAGGATCCCCTAGACCACCAGGAACGCATCCAGGTGGGTCTGGAACATCTCCAGGGAAGGAGACTCCACAGCTGGAGGCTGTAAAGACCACTGAAGGCTGTTGAGAAAGTCCTGAGCCGATTCTGCCGCAGAGTTTGAAACAGCCCTGATTGCTGCCCCTCCTGATGAGGTTCTGTGGTCCATACTTCCCATGTGACTTGGTCTGGGGGATCCTGCTGTGGCAGTGGGATTGGACGAGATGATGTTTTGAGATGATCCTGTGTGTTCTGTGATTCCTCAGTGGGAGCCCATAAACCCCAGTAACTCTACAGGCTTTTGCAAACGCTTAGAAGCAGGGTGGTTAGCAGATCAGGAGAGGTTCTTCTCCCCCTCTGCTCTGCACTAGTGGGACCACATCTGGAGTGGTGTGTCTGGTTCTGGACCCCTCAGTTCAAGAGGGATGTGGAGCTGCTGGAGGGAGTCAAGCATAGGGCAACAAGGGTGATGAAGGAGGTGGAGCAGCTCCCTTATGAGGAGAGGCTGAGGGAGCTGGGTCTCTTGGGCTTGGAGAAGAGGAGACTGAGGGGTGACCTCATGAATGTCTACAAATATGTGAGGGGTGGATGTGAGGAGGATGGAGCCAGGCTCTTCTCAGTGTTATTTAGTGACAGGGTGAGGGGCAGTGGGTGTGAGCTGGAACAGAGGAGGTTCCCCATCAGTGTGAGAAGGACCTTCTTCTTGTGAGGGTGACAGAGCCCTGGCAGGGGCTGCCCAGGGAGGTTATGGAGTCTCCTTCTCTGGAGACTTTCAAGACTCTGCTGGATGCGTTCGTGTGTGACCAGCCCTAGGTTCTGTGATCTTGCTTGAGCAGGGGGTTGGACTTGATGACCCCTGGAGGTCTCCTCCAAACCCTAATGATCTCTGTCTCCGGAAGAATGCAGTGCTTTTCTCTGCCAGTCTGCACAGAGCACCATGAGCTCAAGAGGGCAATGATGAGATTTGGAGGTTTGGATGTCCCAGGTGATAGCTTGTAGGTCTGGCTGGGTGTGGTGTTGGCCACACTTGTTGATGGACTGTCAGCTCATCTCCCTCTCACCTGCAGACTTTGGTGGCATTCTCACTAAACACCTATGGAGTGGCAAAGCTGACAGAGATCGGAGTGTTTCTGCTGTTCTCCACAGAGATAAACCCATTGATTCAAAGTTGAAGAGGGGAGATTGAGGTTGGACATGAGGAACAAATTCTTTGCTCAGAGGGTGCTGGAACAGGCTGCCCAAGGCAGCTGTGGCTGCCCCATGGCTGGCAGTGTTGAAGGGCAGGTTGGCTGGGGCCCTGAGTGACCTGCTCCAGTGGAGATGTCCCTGCCTGTGCAGGGGGGTTGGGACTGGATGGTCTTTGAGGTCCCTTCCAACCCCAGTATTTTTGTCATTTTTTGAAAGAGCACTTGGCCCAGTCACACTCTGCCCAAAGGGCTCCAGCAGCTCTGTGGGGAAAGGCTGCCCTCAGCTGAACCGGCAGTAACAACCAGTGGGCCAGTGTGCTGCAGGACCTTTGGTTGTAACTGGGAAGAAGGTCCTTCTCACACTGATGTCAAGTATAATGTGGACTCTCTTCAAGTCAGATACACAGAGGTGCAGACAAGCTGCGTTGAATGAGAGGCTTTCTCTAGGGTCGGGCAGCACTAGGCTGAGTAGATCCACTCTGCCGCTGAGTACGTCGTGTAGGCTCACAGACGCTGTCGGTGGGGGTGCGTTTGGTTTGATTCTGCTTGTGCAGCAGCCAAATTGAAGGGGTTTGGGCTCTTTTCAAAGCAAATATTGCTGAAGCTGTCCCACCTCTGTTAACTTTGAGGAGATTTGTGTAGCTACATCTGCTGTGTTCCTGTGTGACTGGATCTAGGGGGTCCTGCTGTGGCGGAGGGACTGGACTGGATGATCTCTTGAGGTCTCTTCCCATCCCTAATGTTCTGTGGTTTGTGGTCTTTGGGAGACTGGCTGCGGATGCTCACGTGCACTTTGTACATCACAGAATCATCAGGGACTGGAAGGGACCTCAAAAGATCATCCAGTCCAATCCCCCCGCCACAGCAGGATCCCCTAGATCCAGTCACACAGGAACACATCAAGGTGGGTCTTAAACGTCTCCAGCAAAGGAGACTCCATCCCAGGCTCATTTTGGGTTGGGCTTTGTCACAAATGAGACAAGAAATAAGTAAAGAGGGTGTCATCAGAGTGGACTCGGAGTGCGCTGCGGGTTGCGCTCTCCCCACGCGGGCAGAGCGCACGCTGGTTCTGGCACCGGTTCTGCCTTGGCTCGCTCGCTGCCGCGAGGATACAGCCGGTGCTTGTGTCTGAGCAGAGCGAGGCGCCCGGCCCCCAAGCCCTTGGCTCTGGGGAGCCCAACGGCAGCGCGGCTCAGGGAGCGGGCTAAACCCTCAGAAATCTGGACCCGCCGGCAGCGGGGCCAATCCCCCCGGCGGCGGGCTTTGTGCGCGCTCCGCTGTCTCATTAGCATGCTGGCTGGCTGCGGCACGCTGCCTTTGCTGGCTCTGCTGGCTTGGCGAGCTCCGCTAGCTTACCAGCTGTTCCTGCTGCTCCCGACAATGTCCAGCGTGTTCGGATCACCGGGTTCCTGCACTCGCCGCCGCGCGCAGACAGCCTTTCCGCTGGGGATGCCCACGTGGCCGCCCGTCAGCAGCCGCAGCGCATAAAGTAGCCGGCCCTCGCATGGCATATGGTGTCTGGATTCATACAAGATGCAAAACTATTCTGCCACTAATGCACAATGACTCATAGCATTGCTAATTTTTCCAACAAAAGCCCACTTCCACACCCACACTTTCAACCCCTCGGGCTAAAAAGCCTCTTCTTTAGTTTCAAAGCCTTGGAAATGTAAGGAGGTGGCTTCTGGATCAATATTTGAAACCCTATAGTTATTTATTTAAAGCAGATGCAAGTTCAGACGCTTATTTGAAGCGTCAGCAGAGCAGGGGGATTGTTTTTTCAAATCACTGCCCTGACACACGGTGTTTTTATTGTCACTGGGGGGTTTTTTAATTCCAAAGCAGATTCTTCACCCGACGTCGGGATGTTTGAATTTACTGATGGTGACAGAACCCACCACAAAATGCATTCGAATTGTTGAGGCTGGAAAAGACCTCTGAGCTCACCCAGCCCAGCCTGGGACCTCGCAGCACCGCGAGCTGGGCTGTAAAAAGTTCTCCTCGTTCAAGAGAGGATCCCAGCAGCGCGGGGAGCAGCGCTCGTGCAAGTTGCCAAAGCCGCTTATCGCGAGGAGCTTGTGGTATCTGGCCGCCTTTGCCGGCGGAGCGGCTCTTCGGGGAGAAGCAAACAACGCCCGTTCCGACTAGAGGGAGCTGCTGGTATCGCTGCTGCTCCTTAACCTGCCAGTCCAGCTCCTTTGTGCAGAGTGAGCAGCAATCGTTCCTGCACTTTAATAACATTAAGTTCAATTACCCCGGGTGATTCGGATGAAAAGGCTGCGGCTTAATTTCATCGAATTACACGGCAGCGCTCGGGGGGAGCTGAAGGGGCGTCCCGCTTGCGCCGCGCGGGTCCGGAGTTATATAGGTCACGGAAGGATCCGTTAGAGCATGGAAAGCTGGGGGTCGCTTGCTGCTGGTGCGAGACAAAAAGCACCAGGGAGGTAGGAGCGGAGGGGAGCAGTGCGGGCGGCGCAGCGGGAAGCTCCCCGCTCCCTCCAGCGCAACAAAGGAACAAAGGGACCTGCGGGGAGGGATGGAAGGTGACCGGGCTCGGGGCTGTGGTGCAGTGCTTCAGCGAGGCCAGCGCTCCTGCCTGGGCTGTCTGCAGGGAGAAGCTTCAGAGGGTCTTTCCTGGGGACAGTTTGAAATGACAGGACAAGGGGCAGTGGGTGTGAGCTGGAACAGAGGAGGTTCCACATCAGTGTGAGAAGGACCTTCTTCATGGTGAGGGTGACAGAACCCTGGGAGGGGCTGCCCAGGGGGGCTGTGGAGTCTCCTTCTCTGGAGACATTTCAAACCCTCCTGGCCATGTTCCTGTGTGACTGGATCTAGGGGATCCTGCTGTGTCAGGGGGGTTGGACCAGATGGTCTTTGGAGGCCCCTTCCAATCCCTGATGTTCTGTGATTCTGAGATACGAATAACGATGCCCCGTCCTACGGCAGCAGCAAAACGGGACCGCTGCTGGTCAGACACAAACTTCCTCATGACTCTGTGATCTAGCCCAATCCCTCCACCACAGCAGGATCACCTAGATCGTGCTGACTGTGCTTTGAGGAGCTGAGTCAAGATCACCTCCTGACCCCTCTCCAGCCCCACTGACGCAGAGCGTTGGATGCTAAGGGGATGAGGTGCGTGATTGCTGCACCGGTGATATAAAAGCTGCCCTCATGGGTAGCCCCATCATCTTTCCCTTTAAAGAGCAGAGGCTTTCTCTGCTCTGCCTGCACCTGAAGAACTTCCGAAGCCATCCTGGGGACCTTTGTGTTAGCTGGGGCACATAAACGTGGGGACAGCATGAGAGGAGGAGGGGGAAGCTCCTTTTTCATAGCGGTCTGTTGAGTTCACGTTGTCTCTCCCCTCGCTATCGCGGCTCCATATGCAGTTCCCGGTAAGATTAACTGTCAGGGTTCCCGTGTATAAACACGAGCAGATGGCTTTTAATGATTTCTTAAACCTAATGCTCAGTAACGATCTAGTGCGCGCGCAGCGCTCTCTGCTTGCGAGAATTAATCTCCCTTCGCTTATTAATGATTTATTAATACTTTCTCGGAGTTGGCCTCGGCCAGTGGGTCTTTTAGAGGACAAGTAGCTAGAAGAGTTCTGCTGGAGAGATGGATCTGCGGTACCTGTTCCAGATTGTCTGTCCTACTCCTTTTAGGATCATAGAATCATTAGGGATTGGAAGGGACCTCGAAAGATCATCATGGAGCAGAGCTGGAGATGGGTAGATGTAGAGTGGATGTGAGGAGGAAGCTCTTCACTGTGAGAGTGGTGAGAGCCTGGAATGGGTTGCCCGGGGAGGTGGTTGGGGCCCCATCCCTGGAGGTGTTTAAGGCCAGACTGGATGGGGCTCTGGCCAGCCTGATCTAGGGTGGGGTGTCCCTGCCCATGGTAGGGGGGTTGGAACTGCATGATCAGGTGGTCCCTTCCAACCCTGAGTGATTCTGATTCCGTAACTTCTCCAGTGAAGTGATCCTGCTGTGTCAGGGGGACTGGACTGGATGATCTTTTGGGGTCCCTTCCAATTCCTAATGACTCTATGATTCTATTCTATTCTATCCAGTCCCATCCCTCTGCCACAGCAGGATCACCCAGACCAAGTCACACAGGAACACATCCAGATGGGTCTTAAACATCTCCAGTGAAGGAGACTCCACAACCCCCTTGGGCAGCCTGTTCCAGTGCTCTGTCACCCTCACTGGGAAGAAGGTCCTTCTCAAATTTATGCAGAACCTCCTGTGTTTCAGCTGACACCCACTGCCCCTTGTCCTGTCACTGGGTGCTCCTGAGCAGAGCCTGGTTCCATCCTCCTGACACCCACCCTTCACACATTGATCAACATCCATGAGGTCACCCCTCAGTCTCCTCTTCTCCAAGCTCAGGAGACCCAGCTCTTGCAGTTGGAAGGGACCTTAGAGATCATCCAGTCCCAGCCCCGCTGCCTTGGGCAGCAGCACCTCTCACCAGAGCAGATTGCCCAGAGCTCCATTCATCCTGGCCTTCAACACTTCCAGGGATGGAGCAGCCACAACCTCCTGGGCAGTGCCTCAACACCCTCATGGTGAAAAAATGCTTCCTAAGGTCTTTCACCTAGAAATCCTCCCCCAGGGGAGTTAGCTCAGGTTTGTGTTGCTTGGTACCAAAACCACAGTGAAAAATCCCCTCGAGGGTTTTCTCTTCTCTTGTTCTTAAAGGTCTGTGGTGGTGGCTGTGACTCTGACTGACTTCCTGGTGTAGAAAACTGCCTTCTGGAGGGTGCAAAGGGCAGCGTCAGCCAGACTTAACGCACGAGGGTGGCCCAAGTGCGGCAGCACAGAGGAGGTGATGGAAGTGCAGAGCTGTTGCTTTGAGGAGCGAGCGCTGAAGCTGAAGTTCAAGGGCTTCACGGATCAGAAGTGAACTCTTCCCCTTGGTGTTACTGTCTGCACATTAGCACCTTCCTGTCTCTGCTGCCAGCAGTTGTTCCAGCCTGGAAGATCAGGGCTCTGAAAACACCAGGCAGGTCTGGGGGTAGGGGATGGAAGCGGCTGGGAGTCTTCTTCTGTGCTTCTCCCCACCCCTGGGGGTGTTTAAAAACCGAGTAGTTGGAGCACTTGAGGCCATGCTCTAGGGGTTGGGGAGCTGCTGGGATGAGGGCTGGTCTTGCTGACCCTGGAGGTCCTCTCCAGGCTGAACGATTCTGTGATTTTCAAACAGCAGTCCGTGCTGTTTCAAGGTTTGCGGTGGTAGGAGCAGCACTTCCGTCCCCCTGCATCAGGCTGAGGAACCTCAGCTGCACTTTTCCACCCACCCACGTTTTCTCATCGCACCCCTCACCGTGAGAGTGGTGAGAGCCTGGAATGGGTTGCCCAGGGAGGTGGTTGGGGCCCCATCCGTGGAGGTGTTTAAGGCTGGGCTGGATGAGGCTCTGGCCAGCCTGGTCTAGGGTGAGCAGGGGGGTTGGAACTGGATGATCCTGTGGTTCCTTCCAACCCTGAGTGATTCTATGGTTCTGTAACTTCTCCCCAGTGAGGGTGACAGAGCACTGGAAGGGGCTGCCCAGGGGGTTTGTGGAGTCTCCTTCTCTGGAGAGGTTTGGACCCTGCCTGGGCATGTTCCTGCAGCTTGTTCTGGGGCACCCTGCTGTGGCAGGGGGATTGGACTGGATGATCTTTTGAGGTCCCTTCCAGTCCCTAACGCTCTGTGATTCTGTGAAGCAGACCCTGTACCTGGTGTTCGATGGCTCCATTTCACCAGGAGGTAAAAAGAAATGCCAGCGCCTTTATTCCCAGCAAGGTTTTCCATCTCTGAAGGAGGGTTTCACAGAAGGGACTGGAAGGGACCTCCAAAGACCATCCAGCCCAATCCCCTGCCACAGCAGCATCCCCTGGATCCAGTCGCACAGGAACACATCCAGGCAGGTTTTAAAGACCTCCAGTGAAGGAGACTCCACAACCTTCCTACTGGTAGCAGGTTGTTTTCACTTTGCTGCCCTTAACCCTTTAGGCGCTGCCGTGCCCAGCGCTCTCCTTGGCTGCTCAGCTCCCCCAGGACGTCCCCAGAGAGGGACAGAGCAGCCCTGGCAGTTGAATCACGGAGCATTTCCGTGAGCCTGGCAGGGGAGAGGAAAGGGCTCCAAGCCAGCAGAACCCGTGTAGCTCAGCCCCGGTTGCTTTATAGGCTTCCGCGGCGCCTGTTGGGTTTTGTGCTCCCGTGTTTTATGACTTGTTGCCGTGATCATTCCGCTCATCTTACAGGTTTCTCTAATTGTGATTGATGTGTAATCATTCATTTTATTGAACCTCATTAAGGTCTGCGAGGCTCGGTACTAACTTACAGTAATTAGAGCCCGGGCAGCCATTCCATCTGCTCGCAAGCGCTGTTTAATTAATGAACTTTTAACGTGCTCCTTGCCTTGTGAAAGCCCTCGGAGCTCTCGAGTTGCTGAATGGGATTTGCATGCCAGCATCGCCGTGTTTCCGACGTGCCGCGGCACCGTGCGCGTGGAAATCCCTAAAGTCAACAGGCTGGGTCCTGGGATCTCCGGGAAGCAGGGTGGAGGGGTTGTCACTCTTCCTTTCACTGGTTCTTTCTGTCAGTCACAGGGTCTGGAACAAAGTGCTGTTGACAAATAAGAGGCTCACGTGGGCTTTGCTGTTCCTGAGGGTGCTCGAACCAACAGCATCTAGTCACACGGAACCACAGGACCTTAGGGGCTGGAAGGGACCTCGAAAGATCATCCATAGAATCATAGAATCATTAGGGGCTGGAAGGGACCCCGAAAGATCAAGGGCCCCCGAAAGATCACCCAGTCCAGTCCCCTTGCCAGAGCAGGATCCCCTTTGTTCATTTTTTGTAGTATTCAATGTCAGGATGATTTTGTGATGGAGTGGAATCTGCTGCTTTATAGAATCCCAGAATGTCTGAGGCTGGAGGAGCCCTCTGAGCTCAGCCAGCCCAGACCAGCACTACCATCACCCCAGTGGCCACACCAGGGCACTCAGGGCCACAGCCAGGCTGCCCTTCAGCACCTCCAGGGATGAGGACTCCCCCACTGCCCTGGGCAGTCCAGTCCAGCCTCTGGTCACCCTTTCCCTGAGGAAGGGCTTCCTAACATCCAACCTCACCCTCCCCTGGCAGCTTCAGGCTCTGCCCTCTCATCCTGGTGCTGGTTGTCTGGGAAAAGAGCCCAACCACACCCTGACTCCAGCTTCCCTTCATGAAGTTGTAGAGAGGGAGGAGGTCCCCGCTGCATCTCCTCTTCTCCAGACTAGACTTTGGTGATACCTGCAGTAGAAATGCAGGAGAGAGGCTGGACACGATGGTCTTTCGAGGTCCTTTCCAATCCCTAATGTTCAGTGATTCTGTGACACCAGCCCCTAAATCCTCGGGGTGTTTGGCTGCTGCCCCTGGGTGCTGTGAGCACAGAGTCGTTGCTCTGGGCGCTGAGGAACCGGTCGCATTTCCTCGAGACGAGAGGAAACCTCTGCTCCCCAGTCAGCCAGAAAAGGCAGCACTTCAGCCAGGACTGTGAGAAGAACATTCTTAGTTGCTAATTCTGCGCGTGAAGAGTTTGTTCGTGTGGTCACATTGCTCCCGAGGCCAACTCTGGAGCTGGAGAGACGAGTAAGGGTGAAGAAGGACCCTCTCCCAAGGCCTTTTCCCATCCGTGATCTGCTGGTGGACGTTCGATCTGCATTTTAGGTTTGAGTTGTGGTGCTGTGGCTGTGCTCTGCCTCAGTGGGGTGGGTCTGTGTTCCCTGTAAATATTCAGAACAAGAATTAAGTCGCCCTGCTCGGCTCCCTCAGAATCCTTTTCAGGAGCTGGGGGCAGACCATCTGTCTGGTCCAGCCACTCTCTCCTCCCCCAGCGTGCGCTCCAGCCTCTCTGTGAGCCAGGCCGTGTCCTGGAGAAGCAGAACACCAAGTGAAGGCAGGCAGGAGTGCCTTCCAAACCTCAGCGGCTGCAGAGCGCCCTGCGTGTCTGTTGAGCCTGCGGTGGGCTCTTCTGCAGCGCCGTGGGTGCCCGAGGGAGAGCACGGGCAGACCTGCCAGCCTCGCAGCGCTTCTTGGCCACGATGATCACAGAGTCAGCCCAGGATCAGAGAGTGCAACCGTCAACCCTGCTCTGCAAGGTCACCCCCAAACTAGATCCCCCAGAACGACATCTAAGCCAAGCCAAGTAGCCAGAGCACTTGTGGCCATGGTCTGGAGGTTAGGGAGCTGCTGGGCTGAGGGCTGGACTTGCTGATCCTGGAGGTCCTTTCCAGCCCTGACTGTCCTCTGGAGACATTTCAAACTCTCCTGGCCATGTTCCTGTGCGACTGGATCTAGGTGATCCTGCTGTGGTGGGGGGATTGGACCAGATGATCTTTTGAGGTCCCTTCCAGCCCCTAATGTCCTGTGGTTCAGTGACTCTGTGAGCAGAGCAAGAGGGACTGTTGCCTAAGGGATAGTCCAGGCTCTCCTGTCTGCAGTGTCAGGCTGCGAGGGGTGACAGTGCGGCCGCAGTGAGGTGTGGGTGAGCGTTCCAGCGGTGCTGGCTGGGTTGTGCTCGAGGTGTCTTTACTGAGCAGAGGGCTGTCAGGTCCTCCTGCAGTCTCCTGAAGGAAGACACAAGTCTGCAGTGCGAGACCTGAGCGCAGTAACGCCGGTGCTTGCCGCAGCAGGGGGAGTGTGAGCCCTGCAGGCTGTGTTTGATATGTGTTTGAGCAGTGTTGTCTCTCAGCCTCTGCATGCAGGTCCCGTTGGCCTCTTTGGTAGCGAAATCAAAGTGCTCGTTAAGTGAATTATGCTTCAGGATCTTCTGCAAAGGACAGCCGTGTCCTGGGCTGCATCATAAGGGGAGGGCTTTTGACAGGGGTGGTAGGAAGAGGACAAGGGGAAAGGGTTCCAGACGTGAAGATGGGGAGACTGAGGTTGGCCATGAGGAACCAGTTCTTTGCTGTGAGGGTGCTGAGATGCTGGGACAGGCTGCCCAAGGAACTGGTGGCTTCCCCATCCCTGGCAGCATTGGCTGGGGCTCTGAGTGACCTCCTCCAGCCTGTGCAGGGGGGTAGGAGCTAGATGATCTTTAAGGTCCCTTCCAACCCCGGCCAGTCGGTCGAGGGAGGGGATTCTCCCCTCTGCTCTGCGCTGCTGAGACCCCCCTGGAGCCCTGGGTCCAGTTCTGGAGCCCCCGCTGTGACTCTGTGCTGGCTAATGGATTCTAAATACCAGATGTTTACACGAGGATGTTCCCTCTGCCTGTATTTTGTTCGCTTCCAATTTCTTACTGTTTGTTTACAGGTCAAAGTGTTCTGCTCAGTTTTCCCCGCGTTGCCTGCAGGCTGTGGTTTGTGTTGTTGGGTTTACTAACAGAGAGAAGGGCGTCCTTCTACCAGTTGTTAAATGTCATCGTGTGTTGGTCCTGATCTGAAAGGTTCAAAGACGCTGCGCTGGGGCGTCCTCCTCGGAAAGATGTCCCCGTGTGTGCGAGAGACAGAATTCAGATCAGGCAGGGAGATGAAAGTGTGCATCGTGCAGTTCTCCGCTTTCAGAGAGCAGCCTTTGATGTGCTAATGTTCCCTCTCTCCCCTTTCACTCAGAAGTGCTGGTCATTGTTTTGGGAGCTGCTGCTGCTGCGGGGAGGCAGATTCTGATACCCGGCTAGCCCAGCCTCGCTCGAGGTAGCCTGAGCTGAACGTGCAGTGGTGTTTGCGGTGTTACGTGCCAGGATCAGGTAGCGGTGCCGCGGCAAAGCCGAGGTGTTTGTTGGAGAGAGATGCTGCGAGACAGCCCAGCGTTTGGCTGCAGATAAACTCCAGCAGCCTCTCCACGCCTCCAGCCTTGGGTTGGCTTGAAGGAGGAAGGGAGCTTGGCGGCGCCGTGAGCACCAGGGGCTGCCGAAAGCGCTGCCGAGGACAAGGCTGGAGCGCGCTTCCCAAGTTCATTAGCAAGTGAAATCGTTTGGATGGCCCCAGCTTGCGCTGCACTGGATGCCTTCCAGCAAGCGGATGAAGCGCTGCCGGCTGCGCAGAGGGCCAGCTCGCGGCTCGCGTGGCAGGGGACTGGTGTAGGTCATGACACACTCGTGTAACGAATTTGCATGGAGAAGGGCTGTTGGTAGCCACTCTGGCTAAAAGCACTGATTCCTCTTTTGTTATCAGCTGTGATGGAGCAGTCCGTTGAATTCCTCGTGGAGATAAATCACAGAGCGTTAGGGATTGGAAGGGATCTCGAAAGATCATCCAGTCCCATCCCCTTGCCCCACAGCAGGATCCCCTAGATCCAGTTGCACAGGAACATCCCCAGGGGTGTTTGAAACATCTCCAGAGAAGGAGACTCCACAACCCCCCTGGGCAGCCCCTGCCAGGGCTCTGGCACCCTCACCATGAACAAGGTCCTTCTCACACTGATGTGGAACCTCCTCTGCTCCAGCTCACACCCACTGCCCCTTGTCCTGTCACTGGGTGCCCCTGAGCAGAGCCTGGCTCCATCCTCCTCACACCCACCCTTCACATCTTGATCAACACCCATGGGGTCACCCCTCAGGCTCCTTTTTCCCAGCTCCAGAGCCCCAGCTCCCTCAGCCTCTCCTCAGCAGGGAGATTCTCCCTTCCCTCCACCATCTCTGTCTCTGGCTGGGCTCCCTCCAGCAGCTCCGTGTCCTCCTGGGTCTCACAGACAGCCGTGTCCCCACAGCGATGCCGCTGAGGCAGAGAGCAATGGGTGAGTGCTGCAGGACCTGTTGCAGACCGTGTGCTCAAGAGTCTTTGAATGTAGTAGATTTTCAGCAACAGCTACTCAAAGATAACAGAAGGTGGAAGGTACTTCCCTCTGGGATCTTGTTGGCCCTCCAGCGCCTAGCTGATGTAATCCAAGCGCAACCACCCAGCAGGGATATCTCCCAGCTGGCAGCCGAGGAGGCCCTGGCACAGGAGCGGGCGCTGGGCTGCACCTGCCTGATAGTTACTGAGGAGCAACCAGCAGGATCAGGCTAGAGTGGGGCTGCTGCAGCCAGGTGAGGGGCTGGCACCAAAGCAAGGGCTTGGAATTGAGCCCCCGCAGGGCTCTCGTGAGGAGATGTTCTTCAGTGGCTTGTGCCTCATAGCCCAGGACTTCTCTTGCTCAGTCCCTGGGTCTGCTGTACTTTGGAATAACCACGTGGCTTCATGAAAGGGAGCTCTTGCTTGACCAACCCGACGTATTTCTGTGACCTTTTGGGTGGGATGAAGGCTGTGGGTGTTACCTCCTTGGACCTTGGTAAGGCTCTTGACACGGTCTCCCACAGCATCCTTCAGGAGACACTAGACAAGGGAGCTCTTCACTGGGTTAAAAACAGGCTGGATGGCTGTTCCCAGAGGGAACCAGCTGGCTGCTGGTCACCAGTGGTGTCCCACGGGGATCAGTTTTGGGGCCAGTCTTGTTTGGAGTCTTTGCTGATGACCTGGACGTGGGGATTGAGAGCACCCCCAGTCACTTTGGAGATGACACCAAACTGTGTGGGAGTGTTGGTCTGCTGGAGGGCAGGAGGGCTCTACAGAGGGTCTGGGACAGGTTGGATCAGTGGACTGAGGCACAATCAGGCCAAGTGCTGGCTCCTGCATTTCGGTCACAACAGGCCCAGGCAGCACTACAGGTTTAGAGATGAGGGGCTTGAGGCTTGCCCAGCAGAAAAGGTAGACAGGCGGCTTCATATGAGCCAGCAGGGTGCCCAGGTGGCCAAGAAGGCCAACAGGATGCTGGCCTGGATCAGGAGTAGCCTCATCAGCAGGAGAAGGGAAGTTATGGTGCCCCTGTGAGGCCTCGCCTCAAGTACTGGGGTCAGTTCTGGGCCCCTCATTACAGGAGAGACGTTGAGATGCTGGAACGTGTCCAGAGCAGAGCCACCCAGCTCGTGAGGGGTTTGGAGAACCAGTCGTATGAGGAGAGGCTGAGGGAGCTGGGCAGGGTTAGTCTGGAGAAGGAGAGACTGAGGAGGCACCTTGTTGCCCTCTACAACTACCTGAAAGGAGGTTGTAGAGAGGTGGCTGTTGGCCTCTTCTCCTTAGGAACTACTGACAGACCAAGGGCAACGGCCTGAAGTCGAGGCAGGGGAGGGTTGGGTTGGATATTAGGATAAGATTCTTTACAGAAGGACTGGTTGGGCACTTGCAGATGGTGTCACTGGTAGTGGAGGTGATAGTAAGCCCCACGGTTGGCTGTAATGAAGGTAAGTTACCAACTAGGGGAGACCTGAAACCAAGCCCTTTACTGGGAGTCCCAGAAGTAAGGCAGAGATCTGGGATCAAGTAGAAGGAGCAGCATTGTTTTGTGTCATCATGTTTGTTCTGCTTGTAGCTGCCCAGTCCTTACACTCATCAAGCTTAGCTCCAAGGCACAAAGGTGACCTCTGGGTGTGTGTGGTGGAGGTGAGATCCCACAGTGGTAAGTGCCAGGAGTCCTGTCTGTCATGGAATCATGGAATGGCCAAGGGTGGAAGGGATCTTGAAGGTCATCCAGTCCCAACCCCCTGCACAGGCAGGGACACCTTCACTGCAGCAGGTCACTCAGGGCCCCAGCCAACCTGCCCTGCAGCACTGCCAGGGATGGGGCAGCCACAGCTGCCTTGGGCAACCTGTTCCAGCATCTCCCCACCCTCACAGCCAAGAGTTGGTTCCTCATGGCCAACCTCAGTCCCCCCTCTTCACGCCAGTGACCCCTTCCCCTTGTCCTCTCGCTCCCACCCCTGTCCAAAGCCCTCCCCCAGCACACAGGCTGCACGCTGTTGCCTCTGTCTGCTGGGAATGGCCCCACGTAAACATCTGCTGTCTGCTGGCCGTGTTCTAGCACCAAATCCTCTTAGCTGGGCTGCCCGGAGGAAGCTGGGCGGCGGAGCAGAGCCACGCGGCGAGCAGCTCCTCTCGCTTCTGCCCGCGTCTCTTATCTCCAGCAGGACTGTTAATATTTCCAGCGTGTAAGCACTTTCCAACAGCTGTCACAGGCAAACAGTGGGCTCCCAGAAACACTGCTCCTGCCTCTCCCCCAGACTCGATTTCCCAGTTAATACTGGTGCTAAGGAAAGATCCAAAGCTGAAGTCTGGTGTGAAGCAGAGGTCTTGGGGCTTGGTTCTAGGAGGGCTTGGTTCTAGGAGGGCTTGGTTCTAGGAGGGCTTGGTTCTAGGAGGGAGATCATGTCCAGCTCTGCAAGCGGGAGGGGAGCATCTCCCTGACGAGGAAGGGCTGAAGGACCTGGGTCTCTTGACCTTGGAAAAAGGAGACTGACGGGTGACCTCATTAATGTTGATAAATACGTGGAAGGTGGATGTCAGGAGGATGGAGCCAGGCTCTGGAGGAGACTCCCTCTCTCCAACTCCCTGAAGGGAGGTTGCAGTGAGGTGGGTTTGGGCTCTTCTCCCAGGCAACCAGCACCAGGACGAGAGGGCAGGGCCAGAAGCTGCCAGGGGAGGGTTAGGTTGGATGTCAGGAAACCCTTCCTCAGAGAAAGGGTGATCAGAGGCTGGACTGGACTGCCCAGGGCAGTGGGGGAGTCCCCATCCCTGGAGGTGCTGAAGGGCAGCCTGGCTGTGGCCCTGAGTGCCCTGGTGTGGCCACTGGGGTGCTGTTAGGTGCTGGGCTGGGCTGGCTGAGCTCAGGGGGCTGCTCCAGCCTCAGTGGCTTTGTGAGTCTGTGTCCTGTCTACCACGACAGTAACCTGTTGATTCCTTCCCTCCCACCACAGAACGGGGGGTCTGTAGCAGAACCCCATATGTGCTCCCAGGGGCTCCCCATGAGGAGGAGCCAATGAAGATGAAAGCTCGTTTCCTGCCTTGTTGGTGATGAATGCAAAGCCCTTCCCTGGAGCACTTGGCATGACTAACGTGCCACATATTCTTGCCACTCCAGAGCAGCAGGCAAGTGCTGGTGCCAGCTGGGTGGGTCGCAGCACACCTTGGCCACTGTGCTGCCTGCCAAGCCAGGGAGCCCAGAGCAAGCAGCAGAGCCCTGCGCTGCTCAGAAGTGCCTAAGCCCAGGCTTCTTGCCTCGGGGCACTTTCACTCTGATGTTGCTGTTCCATTGCTTGATTGCCGGGGAGAGGGTTTGAAGCCACGTGAAACAGGCTGCTGCTGTTGTTCTGTGTCACTGCAGCAGTCAGTGGTGACCATAGCAGGGTGGTTAATAGATAGAGGTTCTCCTCCTCCTCTACTCTACCCTGCTGAGACCACATCTGGATGATTGTGTCCAGTTGTGGGCCCCTCAGCTCCAGGAGGACACAGAGCTGCTGGAGACAGCCCAGCCAGAGCCACAGGGGTGATGGAGGGAGGGGAGCATCTCCCTGCTGAGGAGAGGCTGAGGGAGCTGGGGCTCTGGAGCTGGGAAAAAGGAGCCTGAGGGGTGACCCCATGGGTGTTGATCAAGATGGGAAGGGTGGGTGTGAGGAGGATGGAGCCAGGCTCTGTTCAGGGGCACCCAGTGACAGGACAAGGGGCAGTGGGTGTGAGCTGGAGCAGAGGAGGTTCCCCATCAGTGTGAGAAGGACCTTGTTCATGGTGAGGGTGCCAGAGCCCTGGCAGGGGCTGCCCAGGGGGGCTGTGGAGTCTCCTTCTCTGGAGAAGTTTCAAACTCACCTGGCTCTGTTCCTGTGTGACTGGATCTAGGGGATCCTGCTGTGGCAGGGGGGTTGGACTGGATGATCTTTCGAGATCCCTTCCATTCCCTGATGCTCTGTGATTCTGTGGCCATCCACAGGGAGGGAGCAAACGTTCTGCACAGCGCGTGTTGGAAGCGCCGCAGCCGGCTGCCCCGTCACCCAGAGCCAGTCCGGGTTGTTCCTTGCTCTGTGGTCACGCAGTACCTGAAGCCCCATCTCCATCGGTCAGGCCTCATGGCATCATTCAGGTTGGACAAGGCCTTTGGGATCATCAGGACAGATTCTTTTGCCATCCTGTGCAAAGACCCAGGTCTGTTCAAGGGGAGGGAGGCGGCAGAGCTCCAGACACAGCACCCAGGCACGAGGCAAACGGAGAAGTCCTTTGAGAACCCCTCCGTGCCCGTGGGATTGAGTGAGAGCCACATGTCTTGTGCCCCAGAGTGTTCTGGTCTCCAGCCATCCCTCGTCACTGGAAATCCCCCCTCAAATCCCTCCTGTGCAGTAGAAGTGGGCTCCCTGTGCGTGTGGTTCCGCGTCGAGGGGGTGGTAGAGCCGAGGGACGTGGTGCTGCGGAGCGGCTGAGCTCTGGGGTTTGGCAGCCGAGGGTCATCTGCCCGCTCTGGATACGGAGGAGGAACAGCAGCCCTGGCACTAGCCAGCCCTGCACTGCAGACAGATGGTCTTCTTGGGGCTGACCGCAGGCGGGGGAGCCAGTCGCGCTCTCACAAAGCAGTTGGTGTGAGATGGGCGGTGACAGTCAGCCTCATCTAGTGCTGTCTCACGTGTGACACGAACCCGTTTGAGATGTCCCTCTCTGGGAAGCGTTTTAATCTCGGCTGCTCTGGTTGAAGATGAGGGCGTGAAGCTGCAGTTGTTGGCACAACGTCCCCATCTCCAAGTTGGAGGATTGTGGGCTCGATGGGATGTTCAGGGGACGAAGAACTGGCTGGATGGTCCCATCCAGAGAGTGATGGCCAATGGGTTGATGTCCAGGTGGAGGAAAGTGACCAGTGGTGCCCCGCAGGGGTCTGTGCTGGGACCAGTGTAGTTCAATCTGCTTGTAAATGACATTGACAGAGGCACTGAGGGCACCCTCAGCACGTCTGCAGATGACACCCAGCTGGGGGGTGCAACTGATCTGCCTGAGGGACGGGCTGCCATCCAGAGGGACCTGGGTAGACTGGAGAGCTGGGCCCAGAGGAGCCTTGGGAGGTTCAACAAGGCCCAGCGCAGAGTCCTGCACCTGGGCCGGGGTAACCGGCACCATCAGTACTGGCTGGGAGAGGATCTACTGGAGAGCAGCCCTGGGGAAAGGGACTTGGGGGAGCTGGTGGATGACAAACTGGCCACGAGCCACCAAGTGTGAAATCACAGCCCAGGCAGCCGCTCACAGGCTGGGCTGCATCAAAAGAGCTGTGGCCAGCAGATCAAGAGGGGGGATCCTGCCCCTCTGCTCACCTGGACCATTGTGTCCAGTGCTGGAGCTCCCAGTACAAGAAGGATGCAGACAGACTGGTCATCCAGAGGAGGCCACTACAGTGACCAGGGGATGGAGCATCTCTCGTCTGGGGACAGGCTGGGAGAGCTGGGGCTGTGCAGCCTGGAGAAGAGAAGGCTCTGGGGGGACCTGCTTTTGCCCTTCCAGCACCTGAGGGGTCCCTCCATGAAGGCAGGGGAAGGGCTTCTCAAGAGGGTTTGTACAGACAGGACAAGGAGCAGGGGGTTCAGGCTGGGAGAGGAGAGATTGAGGCTGGATCTTAGAAACCAGCTCTGCAGAGTGAGGGTGGCTGATGGCTGCACTGGGCTGCCTGGGGAGGTGGTGGGGGCCCCATCCCTGGAGCCACTGAAGGTCAGGCCTGATGGGGCTCTGAGGAGCCTGCCCGGGGCAGAGCTGTCCCTGTGCAGGGAGGTTGGACTGGATGACCTGTGGAGGTCCCTTCCAGCCTAGAACCTTCTATGATCCTATGACAGGCCTGGTTTAATTGCACCTGTTCAGGGAAGGATATTGGTTACTAAAATTCCCCCAGAAGTTTTTAGCTACGTTCATGCAGCAGTGACACTCACTGGACCATGAAGGATGGCAGCCCCATCCAGCCTATTGAGTTTCACACCACAACAGCCTCTCGCAGGGTTTTAAAAGCCCAGGAAGTGTCGTGCTGAGACTGATTAGGTGCAGAAAGGTCATCTACCCTTCCATTTGATGGTACGAGCAATGTTACGGTCCTTGCTTTACTCCGCTCTGGTAAGTCCCAAACATTTATGGTCTTGATTTCAAAACTGCTGTCGTGGTGGCAGGAGCAAACCCTTATGTGGCACCGTCTTTGGTTCCTGTGGTTAGGAGGAAACTGTACTGGTCAGACTTCTTCAGGTCTCCCTTGATGGGTGGAGTTGGCATTTGGATGTCTTAGAACCACAGAATCATCATGGATGTCCAGGATCATCAAGTCCAGCCCTCATCCCAACAGCTCCCTAAGCCCTAGACCCTGGCCTCGAGTGCTCCAGCTACTCGGGTTTGAAGCACCTCCGGGGATGGGGACTCCACCACCTCCCTGGGAAGCCTGTTCTAGTGGCCAACCACTCTGTCAGGAGAGAACTTCTTCATCAGATCCAATCTAACCCTCCCCTGATGCAACTTGAGGCCACTTCACTGGAGATGTTTAAGACCTGCCTGGATGTGTTCCTGTGTGACTTGGTCTAGAGGATCCTGCTGTGGCAGGGAGTTGGACTGGATGGTCTTTTGAGGTCCCTTCCAGTCCCTAATGACTCTATGACTCTAGGAAGGCAGTTGTGAAAGCTCCTGATGCTCACACCCCAATATCTGACTGTTGTATTGGGGCTGGAGCTAAGCTCCTGCTCTCCCACCGTCGCTGGCTTTCCTAGGCGGTAACTCTGTACGTCCCTGCGTCGCTTCGAATGGGCTGCCCAGGGCAGTGCTGGAGTCCCCATCCCTGGAGGTGCTGAGGGGCAGCCTGGCTGTGGCCCTGAGAGCCCTGGTGTGGCCACTGGGGTGCTGTGAGGTGCTGGGCTGGCTGAGCCCAGAGGGCTTCTCCAGCCTCAACGATCCTGGGGTCCTGCGACATGCGAAAGAAGTCCGCGTGTTTGTGCCCTGTGGCTGTGGAGCTTCGCGGCGGCAGCAGGCCAGTGTGCAGTCACGCGGTGGCCCGGGGGGCGGGTCGCATTGCCGTACATATGGAGCGGGGCTGCTTTCGGGCCGCTCCTCTGAGTGCCTCACGCAGCTCCATTTGTCTGCAGATCCCGGGGGACGCCCCAGTCCTGACATCAACGGGGGCTTAGTTAATCAGGGAGGCCAGCTGTCCGGCTTCTGCGGCGCGTGGGCTTCAAGATCATCGCCCGTCCTCGCCGCCACCAGGCCGGCTTCAGAAAGCGATTTGCATGCCACACGGCAGCACTCGGTGGCCACGAGGCTTCTGCAGTGAAAGCAGCCGGGCACTTCAGGCTTGCTGCAGCCTGGCACCGAGGCAGCGCGTCCGTGGGCATCTGGTGTCACGCGTGCGGCACCGGGAGCTCTCGGCAGAGAGAGGGCCCAAACTTCACCTCCAGACCGTGCGGCCGAGTGACCACTGGTCCCTCAGGGTGAGGGTGCAGCGCGTGTAGGAGCGCTGCAGGTCTGGCAGAGCCAGAGCTGCTCTAGGGGTTGTCAGGAGAGACACCTTCCTGTGTGCAGCTAAAGCTGGCGCTTCCGGAGGCTGCAGCTGAGAATCGCCGGCCCAGGCTGCTCCTGCAGGAGGATTTAATAATAATGGAATCATGGAATCATGGAGTGGCTGGGGTTGTTCCTGGACATCATCCAGTTCCAACCCCTCTCCACAGGCAGGGACACCTTCACTAGAGCAGGTCACTCAGGGCACCAGCCTGGTCTGGGTGGGGTGTCCCTGCCCATGGCAGGGGGGTTGGAACTGGATGATCAGGTGGTCCCTTCCAACCCTGACTGACTGTGATTCCATAACTTCTCCAGTGAGCTGATCCTGCTGTGGCAGGGGGGTTGGACTGGATGATCTTTTGGGGTCCCTTCCAATCCCTAGTGATTCCGTGACTCGGCTCAGCGTGGAGTTTCTCAGTGCCCTCTCCTGTAGCTCCCCAGCTGTTTAGCCGAGGGGCTTTCCCCAGCCTTTTGTGTGCTGAGGGGTGTCTCCCCTCTCCTGGCTAAGGGTTTTACGAGACATACGGCCAACCGAGCCCAGCCCCGCGCTCGCTCCCCTTTTCTGAGCAGGACCTGGCAGCGGCGGTGCCAACGCGCGGGGTGTTGTCCTGCGCTTGTGCGTTGGATGCGCGGGGTCTTTCATTAAACAGCAGGATGTTACTAGCCGCAGCGTGAAGAGCCTTTATAGCCCCCTGGCCTTGTTTAAACCGGGCTCGCGAGCCGAGCGCAGCCTGAGAGCCGGCCCGCAGGCTCAGGTGGCCGTCAGCCGCGAGTTTAGCCGAGCCCTTTCAGTAATTTGTCACGCCTGAGTCTGCTCCCGCTGCGCCAGCACGTGCCAGCTCCGCGTTGGAGGGGCTGTTGGCCAGACGGCCGCGCGGCCCCCGCGTCCCGCTGTTCTCTGGGCTGGCGACCGCCCGGCCGCGCGCCCCGCGCAGCCCTGGCAACAGCCGAGCGCGCCGCAGAATAAGCATCTTCATAATGAGAAGAGAATGGCATCCGTCAGTCCCTTTAGAGCAGGGCCCGGGTGCGTGCCTCCTCTCCGAGGAAGTCCGGCAGCTCGTTCATTAACTGGAGTCATCAGGAGTTCAGCCCATGGTGGGGAGGCAGCCCCGAGCGCAGGCGGGCTCACGCTTGCGCCTCCAGGACTGTGTCCTCCCGGCCTCGGCGAGAGGAGAACCCCGCAAACAACGGTGTCAGCAGCTGCAGGCCCCAAACCGCTCCGATCGATCTTCCTCCCTCCCGGCTTCCCGGGGAAGTTCATAAGAGGATTTATCACCCAGCAATCGCCTGGCCGCTGCCCTCGAGAGCAAAACCCTTCTCTTTTTGCTCCGTTTTCATTCTCCCCCCTTTTTCATTTCCTTCCCCCAGCTCCCCTTCGCTCCGCCGTGCCGGCAATTAAGTCGCGCTTCCCCTCGAGGTGGAACAGCCGGGCCACCGCGTCCCATTCTGCAGCGGCCGCTTTCTCCTCGCGAACTCTTTCAGGGCGGTTTTGTTACCGTCGCCGTGCAAGTCACAAATGGCACTTCACTGGTAATTAGCGCTGCTTTTCAGCTTCAGATGCCCTCACCTGCATCACGCTGTCGCTGGTGCTGTCCTCGCCCGCTCCCCATCCCCAAATTTCAATTGCCCTTTGCTCCCACGGAACAGCCGGGCGCAGCTCCCCCCGCCGCCGCGCGGCCAGCACCCGGCGACTTTTGTTTTAGGCGAGGGAGCGGAGAATGAGGAGCTGCCGCGGCTCCCGCGAGCGCCGATTCAGCGGTCGGGCGCGGGGCTCTCCAGCCCGGCATTGTGGGGTTGTCGCAGGCGTTCTCCCCTTGTCGGGGGGTGTGATTCACCTTCCGCGCAGACAAAAGGGAGAGATTTGCTTTCTCTGCGGTGAAAAGCTGCCGCAAGCGGGGGTCCTATTAAGACAGCTGGAAAGTTGCTTCAGCTGGTTCCGCTTGTAAGTTTTATTGGTGACTGGTTTTTGATTACACATCTGAATGCCGCGGGTTCCAGGTTGCCCAGTCGTAATTGAAAGGCGACGGCCTCGCTTCGGGAGCGCTTTGTCGGCCACATTGTGCGCGCGGCTGCGCCGGGCGGCGCCGCTTGAGGGCCGGGGGATGGCACCTTCCGGCACCTGCCCTGAGCCCAGGCCGGGCTGGCTGCAGGCGGGTCGGGTTTGCCCAGCAGGCAGAGCAGCGCCCTGCGCCGGGGTTTCTTCTCCCTCCCGGAGCCGGTCTCTCCGCTCCGATCATTTCTCCGGTCTGCAGGGCCATCGGAACAGGGACACTGTGCACTGGGAACTCGCCATAACCACACGGCTCTGGTGGAGCTGGGCTTTGGTTTGAGGAGCTGCAGTCACAGAGGAGGCTGAGAGGAGACCTCCGTGCTCTCTGCAGCTCCCTCAGAGGAGGTTGTAGTGAGGCTGCTGCTGGTCTCTTCTCCCAAATTCCTTATGATAGGAGCAGGGGAAACGGCCTCAAGTAGCATCAGGGGAGGTTTAGACTGGATCTTAGGAGGAAGGTCTTTCCTGAGAGAGCAGCTGGGCACTGGAACAGGCTGCTCCGGGAGGGGCTGGAGTCTCCATCCCTGGAGGCGTTGAAAAACCAAGTGGCTGGAGCACTTCACAGAATCACAGAATCATAATGTCTATAAATATGTGCAGGGTGGGTGTGAGGAGGATGGAGCCAGGCTCTGCTCAGGGGCACCCAGTGACAGGACAAGGGGCAGTGGGTGTGAGCTGGAGCAGAGGAGGTTCCCCATCAGTGTGAGAAGGACCTTCTTCATGGTGAGGGTGCCAGAGCCCTGGCAGGGGCTGCCCAGGGGGGCTGTGGAGTCTCCTTCTCTGGAGATGATTCAAACCCACCTGGATGTGTTCCTGTGACTCTTGGTCTAGGGGATCCTGCTGTGGCAGGGGAACTGGACTGGATGATCTTTTGAGGACCCTTCCAATCCCCAATGATCATACTGGAAGGGACCTCCAAAGATCATCCAGTCCAGTTCCCCTGCCACAGCAGGATCCCCTAGACCAAGAGTCACAGGAACACATCCAGGTGGGTTTGAATCATCTCCAGAGAAGGAGACTCCACAGCCCCCCGGGGAACCCCTGCCCTTGCTCTCTTGGGTCTCCCGAGTCACCGCTTTCCACTCATGAACCTCAAAGCTATCACCCTTAATTTTAAGAGTGTGTTCCCTCCTCTTTGCCCAGCAGCACCGGGTGGCTTTGATCCCCTTTCCCATGCCCAGGCACAGCCTGGTGAGTGGTCAGGCCCTGGACTGGGCTGCCCAGGGTGTTAGTTGAGTCCTCATCCATGGGAGTGTTTAAAAGTCACTTAGATGTAGCACTGGGGGATGTAGTTTAGGGGTGACCTTGCAGAGTGGGGTTGACGGTTGGACCCCCTGATCCAAGGGCCTTTTCCAACCGGGGTGATGCTGTGACTCTACGCGCGGGGCTGTCGGTGTGAGGTGCTGCCGTTGCCGGGTGTCGCGTACCAACAGTCCCTTCTGCCCACGCGCTTCCTTAACCGGGCCGCTGCAGCTACGAGGAGCGGGCTCTGTACCTCGAAGCAATAATCCAGAACCACAAAGAAGTGATGACGTTTGAGGACTTCGCCGCTCAGGTCTTTTCTCCCTCTCCCGGCTACTCCCTCGGCGGAACGGGTGAGTCTCTGCGCATTATTCGTCTCTTTAGCACCGGGAAGCACTCGAGCAGCAGATGTACACCTGTTTTTGGTAGATAAATGCTTGCAGATTTAAGAAGACCATTCTTCCCCCGAATCGACTAATGAATATCAAAAGGAATGATGACATCCATTTTAATTTGTTTTGCATCAGAGCCATTCACTGGGCGCCTTTCTCCAGCGATCCTGTTAACCCCCGAGTCTAGCGAGGTTAATGAACTTTCTCTCAGCAATGTGCTCGGGCTCATTCAGGACCGCGGGGTTCTTGCCGAGCCGGGAGGGTGCTCTTCACAAGCTGGGCCTGAATCGCTGCTTTGCTGAGCGAGGAGTAGTTGCTCACAGCGGAGGCCGCTGCTGCTAATGCTAAACGGGGATTATGCTGCCCAGCTACCGGGGTCAGGGATTAACGCAGGAGAAGTGTAAGGACGGTGTTCCGTTAGAAAACCATCGCCGTCGGCGCTGGGCAGAGACGGGCACACGGCGGCCTTCCTTCCGACACCTGCCCTGGGAGCTGTTTGGGGATTTTAATCTGGGTGTAGGTTTGTGTCCGTGTGTGTGGGTGCCTGCTGTGCGTGTCCACAGAGACCTGTCCATCCGTATACCTATGGGACATACGTCCATCGACACATCTCTAGCTAGAGGATGTACTTACTATATACTAGATACTGTAGTGTACTAATCTAGGGGATATCTATCTATGTGTCTATCCGTATATCTCTCATATATATTCCCACAGGGATCTGTCTGTCAGTGTATCTATCCTATATGTGTCCAGATAGCTGTATCTGTCCGTATATGTAGCATATGTGTGTCCATACAGATCTCTCTGCCCCATATCTGTCGTATATATCCCCACAGAGATCTGTTCGTATATCTATTGTATATATGTCCATATAGATCTATCTGTCCTTACATACCCATCGCATGTATGTCCACGTGGATCTGGCTGCCCTATACCCATTGTATGTATGTCCATATAGATCTGGCTGCCCTATACCCATCGTATATCTGTCCATGTGGATCTGGCTGCCCTATACCCATCGTATGTATGTCCACGTGGATCTGGCTGCCCTATACCCATCGTATGTATGTCCACGTGGATCTGGCTGCCCTATACCCATCGTATATCTGTCCACGTGGATCTGGCTGCCCTATACCCATCGTATGTATGTCCACGTGGATCTGGCTGCCCTATACCCATCGTATGTACGTCCACTCAGCAGCACAGGCCCGTCCTGAGCAGCCTCACAGAACGGTCCGAGCGCGGTGCTGAGCCCTGGGGTTTACTCCCCGTGTGCCCCACGCGGACTGGAGTTAGCGGGCAGCCAGCGAGACGCAAGCTGCTGCTTTGCGGGTGTAATTGAGTTTAAATAAACCTCTCCTGAAAGGCAGCTCTGACTGTGAAATGCAGATGCCAGCAACCCTCAGGATGTGTTCGTTCCAGCCCCCAAGTGCGTATCTGGTCGCCACGAGCCGGACTCCAACAAAGATTCCTTAATCCTCCTTTATTCCCCCACGCGCAGGGCGAAACCGGCACTTTCTAATTATTCCCAGCTCCTCTTTCAGGCTGGTTAATGGGTTATTTCAGACCTGTCTAAACGTTGCAGGACATCTGCTCCGGGTTTCTCCCCGGCCCGCCTCGTTAGCTGATATCTCCCATCTCGACCTGCGCGGGAGCGGGAGGAAGCCGGGATGAAACGCGCTGACATAAATCACTCGCGGATAAAACCCGCCGCGCGGCATTGTCGGGCGACGCTGGCTGCGGCCCGCGCGCTCGCGGAGCTTTGTGAGGAGATAAGAGGTGGGCGCGTGGCCTCGCGCTGGTCGCCAGGAGCAGCCGGCAGAAGGCTGTGGAGATAAGCGAGCTGGCAGCGGCCGAGGGGACCGGCGCTATTTACATAATCGCGCCTCCGCTTCCTGGAGAGGCGTCAGGGAGCACGGGGATGGCCTCTATTGATCCTGGTTGAGCTGGAATACTAAACAACATCAGCACAGCTCATCACTTACGGCTCTGATTAATGGTTCCCACATTAGAAAGTGGAACAGCTGTGGATTCGACTCCTTTATGGGCGCTGCCAAAACTCCGAGACCAAAGAGGAATCACCGGGTTCAATAGAAATGGAGATGCGGTGCCCGGCGGCGCGAGCGCTTGGAGTCATTTATCTGCCGACACATCGGCGAGCAGAGCCGGCGCTGCGGTGCCGGGCTCTGGATGGTTCGCTCCGCACAGCGCTGTCGCCTTCGCCACCTCCCTCCGGCTGCGGTCATCTCGTTTCGTATGGGTTGAGCTTGAGGGAGGCTGTGGAGTCTCCTTCACTGGAGACGTTTAAGAGCTGCCTGGATGTGTTCCTGTGTGACTTGGTCTGGGGGATCCTGCTGTGGCAGGGGGGTTGGACTGGATGACCTTTTGAGGTCCCTTCCAATCCCTAATGACTGGATCCAGGGGATCCTGCTGTATCAGGGGGACTGGACTGGATGATCTTGGGAGGTCCCTTCCAGTCCCTGATGTTCTGTGATTCCATGACACATGTCCCAGCTGCACCCACCCAAGCAGCTCTGTGCCCCTTCAGGCAGAGGGAGGGTGTGGAAGGGGCATTTCCACCCTGAACCGTCACAAACCAGTTGCAGCCTAGTCAGTGAATGGAGCGGACACAGGTCTGAAGTAACTGGCCCACTGAGACCACTGCCCCTGCCTGGCTTGAACTTCTGGGGTGAATGGGAGATTGACCCTCCTCGGGGCTGATCCTTAGCACCACCCAGCCACCTTCCTGTCACCGCCGGGTGCAGAGTAGGGAGCTCAGCGGGCTTGGCGTTGGAACGGAGATGGCTTTAGGAGGTGGTGCCACACAAGGAGCAAATCAAGGCCACCAGAGGGAGGGAGGCTGTGGCCGTCAGCCCCCCGAGTCGTCGGTGTTGTTCACTGTGGCAGGGGGATCGGACTAGATGACCACAGAATCATCAGGGACTGGAAGGGACCTTGAAAGATCATCTAGTCCAATCCCCTGCCACAGCAGGATCACCTAGATCCTAGGTCCTGTCCAATCCCTAACGATTCTGTGATTCACTGGGATCTTCCTGTCTGAACCCAGTGTTTCTGTTTCCTGACAGCACCTCTCGGGATGATCCCCTCACTCAGATGGGATGGGGGTTCCTGAAGTCTTAGCCCCCCCGTCCATCGCAGACCGTCGTGCAGGTGCTGCCTGAAAACCACCCCTGTGCCCTCTTGTTGGCGGCAGCGGAGCCTTCAGCCCCGCGGACGCCGTCCCGGCGCGCCGCCTCTATCTCGAGCGCCGCACACGCGGCCCGCCGGGCAGGACGGCCGTCCCCGAGCTCATTTAGGGGATGTGCAGATTAGGAACAAAAGCGGAGAGCGGGGCCTTTGTTGCTAAACCGGTGCATTACATGCTGTATTTTAATTAGGCTGGGCAGGAGAGCCGGCCGGGAAATCCTCCGTAATCCCGCGCTGCTGAATTATTCTTATCCTTCTCTCTGCAGAGCTCTGCCCTCCGAGAGGAGGGGGTGTGGGACCTCCCAGCCCTCCTTCTGCTCCCCCAGAACAAAACACTCGCGTGTCCCTGACACAAACAGCAGCAGCCCCAGCGCGGGCTCCAACGGCCGCGGGAGCGTCCCAGCCTCCATTGCCTCGGCCGACTGGGGAGCCTTCGCTGGCGGTTGGCTCCGTGCAGGATCAGGAGCCAGGATGCTGTTAACCCTTCGCAAAGGGAAGCGGTCGGTTCGCAGCATCACCGAGCGTTAGGGGTTGGAAGGGACCTCGAAAGATCATCCAGTCCCATCCCCCAGCCCCACAGCAGGATCCCCTAGATCCAGTCTCACAGGAACACATCCAGCAGGGTTTGAAATGTCTCCAGAGAAGGAGAGAAGGAGACTCCACAGTCCCCCCGGGCAGCCCCTGCCAGGGCTCTGGCACCCTCACCATGAACAAGGTCCTTCTCACACTGATGTGGAACCTCCTCTGCTCCAGCTCACACCCACTGCCCCTTGTCCTGTCACTGGGTGCCCCTGAGCAGAGCCTGGCTCCATCCTCCTGACACCCACCCTTCACATATTTATCAACACCCATGGGGTCACCCCTCAGACTCCTCTTTCCCAGCTCCAGAGCCCCAGCTCCCTCAGCCTCTCCTCAGCAGGGAGATGCTCCCCTCCCTCCATCATCCCTGTGGCTCTGTGCTGGGCTCTCTCCAGCAGCTCTGTGACTCTTGTCACAGAACACTGGGGATTGAGAGTGACCTCAGAAGATCATCTAGTCCAATCCCCCTGCCAGAGCAGGATCCCTGGGGCCAAGTCACACAGGAACAGAGCCGGGTGGGTTTTAAATAAGGGAGCTGTTCCACTCCATCATCTTCATTCTAGAGAGGACAAGAGGTAACGGTGCCACCAGAGAGACTCCAGACGGAGGTGGGTTTCCACCGTCGAGAGACGCTCCGCACGTGCTCTCCGGCAGCGCGGGCTCGCAGGCAGGGAGTGCTTCAAAGGGTTAACTGAAGCGGGCACACTTGACTGCTGAGAGGACTGATCTAATCACTGCCATATCCAAGTGCATCTGTTCACCATGAGGTCATTCTTGTGCATGCTAATGACTTGGAAAACGAAGCGTGATGCTCGACGTTGCCGGCAAGGGTAGAGCGCCCGTCTCTGCATCTCGAGGCGCTGGCAGCGCTGGCCGAGCCAAAGCGCCGGCCGATGGCCGCGTCCCCTTCCTGCAGAGCCCCGCGCGCAGCCGGGCGTCGGGAAACCGGCGCTGGAAGGGCTCCGGCATGGGGGGTCTGTTGAGAAACGGAGCCTCGAGTGCACGTTGGAGCCCGGGAGCGCCGCTCGCGTGCGGGACTGCAGACGGCTGTCCGCGCTCCCTGCGTCTCAGAGGCTGGCGGCCCGCGCCGGCTTCCTGGCATCAGGCTGAGCTCTCGCAGCCTTTCGTGTGGAAAAGGTGGCACGTGCTTCTCCTTTTGTCTCCACACTTCCACACGGACGCATTTCAGGGGCCGAGGTGGTCGGCGAGTAGCGGGGAGCCCTCGAGTGTGCAAAAGCCAGCCTCTGGTTGACGGTAAAACCCTTCTTGCTCCTCTCCGTGCGGAGCCGTCTCTCCCCGCCCCACCACCAACCTTAAAGCCAAAGGACTGGGTGCTTCACAGAACCACAGACCATTAGGGGTTGGAAGGGACCTCGAGAGATCATCCCGTCCAGTCCCCCTGCCCCACAGGGTGTGATTTGCTCCAGTCTCTGCCAGCCCTCTGTGTTCTCACACCAGCAGGGTCTGTGGGTGCCTGTTTCTCTCCGGGGCACTGAGGGCACCCCTGGTGGCACGAGCTGCCTCTCCAGCAGGTGCCCACCGCAGGCCGGGTTGGGGGCGATGCCCTCCCGTTCACGCGAGCGCGATGGATGTGCCGATCCTGCACTGACTGGCCTTGTCTTCTCTCCCTTTAGATTAGCAAGCGTGACGGTCTCCTTACGGAGCTGCCGCAGGTAAGAGCGACGCTCCCGCACGCCCCGCTGCTGCTGCTGCTGCTGCTGGCCTGGCGCTCCCTCACCAGCAGCTCTCCTCTGCCTCTCCCTCCTGCTCTGGCTTCTCTGGCTCCATGTGGCGGGGAGCAGGAGGATGTCATGTCTGGGGTGAGGTCTAAAGTCCCCTGGGTCACCCTTGCTGCCTGTTGAGTGTCCAGCAGAGTGGATGCGGATGCTCATCCTCGGGTGGATGGAGCCTCCAGCAGCACCTCCAGCACTTGCTGCTGTGGAGCCCTGGATCTGCCCACAGTGGGACTGCCAGGGGGCCCCAGATCTGCACCCCTGCCCACAGTGGGACTGCCAGGGGGCCCCAGATCTGCACCCCTGCCCACAGCCATCCTGCAAAACCATGAGGGCTCTCCATCCCACCCCCCAGTGAAAACCTCTGAGCCAAGACTCGAGGTGATTTGCAAACTCCGTACCCCGGGGGAGCTGATGAAACCACTGCTGAGGTGCCAAGTGCCCGGGGACCAGTGGCCCCAGCAGCAAGAGCAGGGCTGGGTTGCAGCATGTGGCGGCCTGTTCCCCCAGCGCAGCCCCCAGGGGACCAGCGGGGGCTGCCCTGGCAGCACTCCTGTGCCTCTCGGCTCGTAGCTGCGTCCTCCCCTTCCTGAGCTCGGCTGCCGCAGCCCGAGTCACAGCCTGCAGGGATGTGACCGAGTGCTGGTCAGATGTGGCTGCAGCTCTTCGGGGTCGCTGGCCCACGGAGGTCCTGAGCGGTGCCTGTGAGGGCACCAGTAGCAACAGGCACTTGGGGTCCTCCTGACTAATTAGAAGACACTGGAGTAGCTTTTTCATCAGAGGATAAGACGCCCTCCAGGCTGAGTCTTATGGGCTGCTGGACCCCGGGGCTCTCCAGTGCTCAGCTGGGCACTGCGACCACCCCAGCGCGGCTGCTCCTCACTTGTTCTGGCCAGGAGGAAGTCCTCACTCCTCCAGGAGAGCAGAGCACGGTGGCTCCTCGGCTGCCAGGGCTCAGTGCCCACCGTAGGTGTTCAGGCCACGTGGCTCCGTGCCCTTCCTCAGGGCCGCTCTTCCTCTGCCCATTGTGTCTTGCAGGCTGCACCCCGCCAGCGCCGACCTTGCTGTCGCCATCGGGCTCGGACTGGCGGAGCAGACGTCACCCGCGTCCCCGCGTGCCTGGAGGAGCAGAGCCCCTGGGAGGCTGCGCCGCTCTGCCGGCGCGCTCGGCAAGGCTTCCAGCTGGGGTGCTGGCGGGGTGTCGGGCCGGTGGCAGCGCCCGCCGCTGCTCCCCAGGCGCCTCTGCACAAAAGGACGTGAGCCAGTCGCGTCAGAGCGTCCGGGGCTGCACCGGGCCTGTCTCAGGGAGGGGTCTTCCTACAAGGAGCCACGGAACCGAGCCCCGCTCTGGGTGCGGGTGGCCACCGATGGAGGAGGGGTTCTCCTGTCGGTGCCCAACCCCTGCTCCCCACCCATTGTCTGCGTCATCGTGCCCCAGGAGCTAGGAACCACCACTCGCCCCAAGCGCAGGAGGGGCCGGCTGCCTTCACACACACCGCGCGGCGTTTGGTCGTGGCCTTGTTCAGGTCCCCTCAGTGGCTGCTGCCTGGACTCCTGGACTGGCAGAGCTGTGGCCCACAAGAGGAGCCTCCTTGCTGGTTGGTTCTGCAGCCGATGCCCCTCCTGAAGAGCAAACAGCCCACGTTTGCCACCACAAGTGCTCCTCGTCGTGGCCTGAGTCACTGGTCGATGAAGCTCTCGAGCACCCACCTCCCGCGCCGCAGCCTCGGGGCTACAGTCTGCAGCCGGCAGCAGCTGAGTGAAACATCTGGAGGCTGCTCGGGCGCTACCACGGTGTCGTCCTGGCACCAGGGCGCAGGGGTGAGGAGGAGGAGGAGGAGGTGGCGAGGATGCCCACTCCCCCGAGCTAAGCCTGCCCCTCCACAGCCCCCCCAGGGCTGGGTCCTGCTGCGGCTGCTCTTGTTCGAGGGTTTGGTGACACCCTCCTCCAAGCCTGAGGTCACTGGGGCCGAATGGTGGGACTTGAAAACGGGGAAGAGGACGCTCCAGTTGGGCCACTGGGCTTGTTCGTCCTTCCACGGAGGTGGCAGCCTGTCCTTCTGCCTGACACTTCTCGACGTGGCCAGTGGCACCAGGGCTCTGCGGTGACCAGTTGGCTCCTGGGGGCAGAGCTGGAGCTGCTGAGCAGGACCGGCTGCGCACAGGGACCCTGCTGCAAGGAGCTGCCTTCACTGCGGGGCCGTCACGCGATGGCCCCCGGTTCCCTGCCTCCCAGCCCGCGTTTGTCCTCTCCTGAGCGAGTGTCTGTGAAGGAGAGCGGGACCCGCGACGGGGGGGACGATTATTTATTGTCAGAAGTGGACAGGTGAGGCCAGTCCCGCTCTCTGTTGGCCAGTGAATGGTCTGAACTGATTCCGGAGGCCACCTTCAGAAGGAAGGGAGCCCGCTCTCGTCAGAGCAATAGAAGCATCTCGAGTTCAGGGAAGAACGAGCGTCGCGTTTTCCTGATGTAGAATAAACCCTAAAAACCTGTTTGTTTTAGAAGCCCAGCTCTGGTGGTGTCCGGTGAACGGGAGGACGCAGCTGTGCAGGGCGTGTGCGGCCGTCGTGAGGCTGCCGGGGCCGGGCAGCGGCTCTGCTCCTGGCTGCCCCTCGCCGCTGCTCCTGTGTCTGCTGGTAGCTGGGCACAAGGCGCCGGGGACGGGGGGCTCCAGCTGCCTCCAGGGCTGTGGCTCCGCAGCTCTGGGTCAAACAAGGTCTCCAGTGGTCCAGGCCGGGGCAGGGACTCCCCTCCTGCCACCCCTGACAGCCAGTGACATCTATGGGGAAAGACAACGGGCAGGCAAATGTGTGGCCACCGCAGGCCACCAGAGCACGAAGGAGGTGAAGAGGCCCTTTACAGGCAGCTGGAAGCAGCCTCAAGATCACCAGTCCCGGTGCTTGTGGGTGGCTCCAGTCGCGGGGTGTTTGCTGGGAGGGCCGCAGCGCCCCACACACGCTCAATCCAGAAGGGCCCTGCGGCAACGCTCTCTGCTGCGGGAGACTGGGTGATCTGTCGCCGTCCCGTCCCGTCCCCGACGCTCGGTCACTCTGCGCCCAATCAGCTCAGGACCACAGGGGTTGAAAACCTCCAGGGAGCCTGGAGCCACCCCAGTGCCGACCCTGCGCTGGACAAGGGCTGCAGGCAGAGGGAGGAGCTGGTGGGCCTCTGCTCCGGCACCTTAGAAGCCACAAAGGGGTTTTTATTGTCCTTGAGAAATGGGGTTCTCTTCCAGAAGGACCAGGAGAGGCCCCACCAGGAGCTGGTTGGTAGCTGCTAAAAGCAACACCCAGGTTGCCATAATGGGCAACACGCTCTGATGAGTGTCTGGGTGCTGGCTGCCCTCTGCCCGCACCCCCGGCATCAACGGAGCTCTGCCACCACCCTGCCTCCACCCGGTCACTGCTGCTGCCGCGCACACCTGCCCAGTTCCAGTCTGGTAAGAGCAGTGGGAGCTGGGATGGAACATGACCAGGGTCTGGGGGACCCTGCTCTGGCAGGGGAAAACCGAAGGCACCACGAGTGAGCCCCCTCGGCACCTCCAAGAGCTGGAGGTGGCGGCTCTCTGGAGGTGGGATCAGCAGTGGCTCCGCGGTGCCCAGCCTGGATGCAGTGGGGAGGCGGCAGCGACCGGCTGCGCGGGCTGACGGCAGGAGGGTTTGTTTGCGCGGCGGCTCGCTGGCTGGGCCGGGCTGCTGGCCACACCGCGATGGCAGCCCCGGTGTTCCCAGAGGCTGCTGCGCATGGTGCTGGATGAGCACCAGGTCTGCCCGCACCGCTCAGCTCCTGGCACATCCAGCGAGATCTGGGGACGTTTCAAACCCTCCTGGACTGTTCCTGTGAGACTGGATCTAGGGGATCCTGCTGGGGCCAGGGGATGGGACTGGGTGGTCTTTCGAGGGCCCTTCCAACCCCTGATGCTCTGTGATTCTGTGAAGAGTGCGGGCGGGGAGCAGCGGGAGCCGCTCCATGCTGGGACAGCTCTCTCCCCACGCCAGGGCCTGAAGGAGGCTGGCGGTGAGCAGGTGGCTCGGTCACCCGCGTTGGCCGTGACGGCCCTCACTGCCCGCGTCACACACACACGGGAACCGGTGATGCTCGTCGCTCCCCACGGCCAGTTGACACCTCGCCCTCCTGACAGCCTTCTCCGAAGCTGATGGAGGGAGGAGGGACGCAGCCTGCGGGGCCTCTCTGCCAGGGCTGCTGCAACCAGTGACGCCAGAAGCGATGCCCTCACTTCACAGGGTGTTTGTGAAGGGAGCCCGGCTCCCGGAGCGCTCCTGCTGCTCCTCTCCTCACTCGCCCCCAGAACAGGAGCCTCCACGAACCACCCCTTCCCCGCAAGGAGCTCTGGCTGCGGAGGAAAAGGAGGCTGGTGGTGCCCTGACGGTTCCCTCAGCCTGGGGAGTTTGTCTGACCCCCCCCCTCAGACTTTACCTGAGCCCCTCCAAAGGATCCCCTGGGCACCGGTCTGGGACCTGGCAACTCCCCTTGGGAGATGCTGCTTGGTGTGACCACCGGCACCCACCTGCCCAGCCCCAGGCTGCTGTGGAGACCCATTCCCGGGATTTTCCAAGGCCAGGGAAGCCAGGAAAGGCAAACCCAGCCACTCGGTGCCAAGCAGGGTCTGCTCCCGGTAGCCCTGGGGAGGCCGCTGAGTCTTCTCCCGTGGCCCAGCTTACAAGGAAAACCAGAGCTTCACCCGGAGCCAAAGTCAATCCTGGTAACGAAGCTGTTTCCTGGGAACCGAGGCAGCAGGAACACGGTGGCTCCGGTGCTTTAGAATCTGAGTGAACGAGAAAAACATTTACAAAAGTGAGAGACGTCTCTCTAGGAGGAGTTTCCGCTGCACAAAATGCTCAGAGGCTTCCTGGGGGCTTCGTGTGGGAGGCTCCAGGAGGGCACCCGCCTTTCCCAGGGCTGGAGCTCACACCGGAGCCTCGGGCCGGGGGAGCAGAACAGGCTGGAAAACTCTCCCCACAGGCAGAAGCCTCAAGGGCTCTCTCTCCAAACGTGCGACCAGCTGTCGGTGTCCCGGGTTGCCAGGCAGAGCTGTGCCACGGGGCCGGCGCCGTGGCTGCTCCTGCTGACGCGCAGAGAGCTCGGGCTGCTGCGCTGCGACACCCGCGAGCGGGGCTCCGCGGCTCCTGGAAGCAGGTGGGTCCTAGGCAGAGCCCCTCACTGTGGGACGCAGCCCCCAGCCCTCGCAGGGTGCACGGAGCCCGTTTTCCTCCCACCCGGCGAGTTCTCCACACATCGGTGCCCTCCTGCCCCCTTCCCAGGGGAACCCTGGCACCCCAGGCTTTGCCAAAGCCCCGTGGTTACCGAGCCGAGACCCCACCGCAGGGCAGAGCAGAACCAGGCTCTACCCTCAGGCCCAGAGCTCAGCCTCCCTAGTCGCAGACTCCTCAGTCACAGCAAGAGCAGAGCCCCTACACCCCCCCCCAGAAAAGCCACCCGCACCAGCAGCACACGTGAGGATCCCCCTAAATTTTCCACTTCTCCCTCAGACTGGACTTCCCCTCCCAGCAAAAGGTCTTCCTGCTGCGGCAGGGGATTGGATGGGATGATCTTCCGAGGTCCCTTCCAGTCCCTGATGTTCTGGGATTTCTCAGCTCTTCAGCAGCAGAGCCCAGGGCGGCCGGGGCAGCACCCGCTGGGCAGGGCACTGCAGCACCCTTGCAGGGCACAGCACCCCCGTGTCGGGTGCAGCAGCACCCTTGCAGGGCACAGAACCCCCGTGTCGGGTGCAGCAGCACCCCTGCAGGGCACAGCACCCCCATGTCGGGTGCAGCAGCACCCTGCCCTGCTCTTACCTCCCCCTGCGTTACCTCCCAGTCTCTTCAGGTCCCCCGTGTTCGGCGACTCCGCGGTGAGCAGGCAGGGAGCAGCACCCGGGCAGCGCGAAGGCCGGTGGGGACGGGGGAGGCAGCGGCGGCGGCGGGAAGAGGCAGAACCAGGAGGCAGCAGGGGACACGGGGCAATTTGAAAATATTTTATTTGAATAGTAAATCGTCGATTATAACAGTTGAAACAGGTCTATCGAAGCGACTCTATAAATAGCTAACAGTTAAGAAAATAATGTGTGTAGAAAAAGAGATTTGCATCTAAAAGTCGAGAGCTGTCAGCTGCACGGGATCCAGCGGGGCCAAGACCGCGGTGCGGAGGGCGGGACGGGGCTGGAGGGGTGGGTCGGTTTTTTTCCTCTTCCCCCCCTCGATATAAAAGTTAAAACCTTCTCTTTTTAGCAGATCCCTTTAGAAAAACAAAGAATCTTCTAAGACGCGCGGTGAGAGGGGCGGGGAGGGCGGAGAGGGA
>VXBP01002724.1:561551-595845 GCA_013400115.1 Rhinopomastus cyanomelas | reverse complement strand
CCTCTCGGCCGCCGCGGCGCTGCCGTCTCACCTGTGGCGGGCCGGGCGGTAGTACATGGGCAGGTGCGAGCGGTGCCGGCGCAGGAAGCTCAGGGCGCGCTCGCGCAGCAGTGCGGGGTCCCGCGGGGGCACCTCGGCGGCGGCGGTGGGCTGCCCGGGCACCTGCAAGGCAAAAAGCCGCCGGGCGTGAGCCCCGGGCTATGAAAAGCCGCTCCGCAGCGGCAGGGACGAGAGTACTGAGTCCCCGGGCAACCGTGGTTCGCTCCCCCGAGGATGACCCGGTGCGTGGAACCGAGCCGGCGCGGGGTGTGCGGGAGGCCTTGGACCCAAACTGCACGTGTCCGACCTCCCGCATACGGCCCGGGCTCACCGCGGACGCTCCCTCCGGTGCCTCCGGCTTCCGCGGCGCCGCTCAGAGCAGCCCCAGCCGCCACCTGTGGAGCAGCCCGCTGGATCTTGTGGAGGCCCCGGAGCCTGGCTGGCTAGCGGGGCACGCGTGTGCCCGCGCTTTGCTGTGGCACTGGAGCAGCTGATGGAGGTGCTCACGCCCAGCCCCGCCATCTGCACGTTTGCCTCGCTGGAGCACTGCACGCAGCAGCAACACATGTTGGTGATCCTGCGGAAGGGTGAACATCACCCGGTGCCGGTGCCCGGCTTCCAGCCAGGAGGAGAGCATCCCCCCCCCCACCCCCAACAACCAGGCAGCAGCAGTCACAGGCAGCGTCCCTGTCCCAGCCACTGCCGGCTCGGTGATGCATCTGTTGGTGACTACTGGCCAACGCTGCCGTAAGCGTCACCCCAAACGGATCGCGACTGCCTTGGTCTCTAGGGGAATCGCAACCACAGTGACTGACTCTCCAAATCACAGAAGGTTAGAGATTGGAAGGGACTTCAGAAGATCACCCAGTCCAGTCCCCCACCACAGCAGGATCCCCCAGATCCAGTCGCTCAGGAACATGGCCAGGTAGATTTTAAATGTCTCCAGAGAAGGAGACTCCACAACCCCCCCGGGCAGCCCCTGCCAGGGCTCCATCAGCCGCGTATCCACCCTCACTGCCATTAGCTGCCTCTTCAGGGATGGACTTCCCGCTCATCTTTGCTCATCTTTGGTTATCAGGAGCAGTTTTGTCTGCACGCTGAGGCAGACTGGAACACGAGCAACAGGGAGGAAAGGCGGCAGGTCTCTTGCTCTGTGCAGAGATACGGCCAGTGCCGAGGTGCTTCAGGTCTGTTCCCTAGGGCCACGGCACCCACTAGCCGTTTGGCAGCGTGCCTCGGGGGAGCAGCCGCAGACAGAGCATCCAAACCTGCCTTTTGGGAAATCCCACCGAGATCACCGTGAGCAAAATGCAAAGAGAGACACAAACAGAGGCGCAGACGCCCCTATGTCGGTGGGAGCAGCTCTGGCCCTTGTGGCCACGAAGGCCAGTGGCATCCTGGGGTGGATCAGAAGAGGGATGGTTAGCAGACTGAGAGAGGTTCTCCTCCACCTCTACTTTCCCTGGGGAGACTGCGTCTGGGTGATTGTGTCCAGGTGTGGGCCCCTCAGCTCCACAAGGACACAGAGCTGCTGGAGAGAGCCCAGCGCAGAGCCACAGGGATGATGGAGGGAGGGGAGCTGCTGAGGAGAGGCTGAGGGAGCTGGGGCTCTGGAGCTGGGAAAAAGGAGCCTGAGGGGTGACCCCATGGGTGTTGATCAACGTGTGAAGGGTGGGTGTGAGGAGGATGGAGCCAGGCTCTGCTCAGGGGCACCCAGTGACAGGACAAGGGGCAGTGGGTGTGAGCTGGAGCAGAGGAGGTTCCCCATCAGTGTGAGAAGGACCTTGTTCCCCATAAGGGTGCCAGAGCCCTGGCAGGGGCTGCCCAGGGGGTTGTGGAGTCTCCTTCTCTGGAGATGTTTCCAACCCTCCTGGCCAAGTTCCTGTGCAACTGGATCTAGGGGACCCTGCTGTGGCAGGGGGATGGGACTGGATGATCTTTTCAAGGTCCCTTCCAATCCCTAATGTTCAGTGATTCTGTGCTCTTTTACAGGTGTCCTCCAGGAGAGTCTGAAATAAAACTGCCCCAAGGCCCCTTTCTACATCATGACAACAGGAGGAAAACTGGACCTCGCCTTTCGGGAAGGAGGCCGGCTCCAGCGGGTCTGTGGCTGATGCTGGGACACGCAACAGTGCACCAGTGTGGGCTGTGGGAACGGGTGGGTGCCAGCCTGCTCAGCCTCCCTTCCTTTTGTCACCTTCCACCCTCAAGTCTGTTTTCTGCCAGTGGAGAAGTCAGTGAGCGAGCACCAACCCCACTGCTGCCGCGTGGGATTCCACTGCGCTAAGCAAAAGCAGCCCAAAGTGGGCAAGAGAGAGAGAAGGGAACATGGGTCCAAGCAGTGGCTTGGAAATCTCAGGATCCAGACTTGCAAACTGTGTTTGACATCAGCCAGAAATTCACTGGGGTGTGGAGGGAGGTGGTGGGGACAGGGCAGGTCCTGGGGATGGGGAAGCCTGCTGTAGTTCCTGCTTCTTTTTGTGGGGTGCAGCAGCAGGCTCTGGGTTTTGAGCAGCCAGAGTTACAGGCTCCTCCGCGTGCAGCACCGAGGCCAGAGCTGCAGACAGCATTAGCAAACATTTTCACTTCACCCCTGTTCTGGAAATCCACTTATCGCTGAAAAAGCCAGTTGCTTTCACTCTTCTGACTACAAACCCCTTTCCCCACGGGTGGATGTTGAAAAATCTCCTGCTTGTAGGCTCAGCTGAGACGGGTTCGGCGTGGCCCGTGGGCTATTTGCCATCACAGAACCACTGAGGTTGGAAAAGACCCCTGGGACCGTCGAGTCCAACCATCAGCCCTGCTCTACAAGGTCACCCCTAAACCAGATCCCCCAACACCACATCCAAACACTCTTTAAACACATCCGGGGTGGTGACTTTACCCTCTGCAGATAGGATCACATCTTGGTGACTTTTCAACACATCCAGGGATGGGGACTCAACCACCACCGCGGGCAGCCCGTCCCAGTGCCTCCTAGGAAAGAAGGGGGTAAGGACCAAACAGACCTGCGGGTTGTAGTGAACTGCACCTATCATGTGAAAAAGTGCTGAGAAGGAAAACAAAGTGACTTCAAGTTCTACTGGAGAATTGGGAGAGAGGGAAACGGGCCCCCGAGCTGAACGCGGTGAGCCCGTTTGGGCGAGGTGCTGAGGGATCTGGTTTAGGGGTGGACGTGTAAGGCAGGGTGCCTGGTCGGACTCGACGACCCCAGGGGTCTTTTCCAAGCAGATTCTGTGAACCCACCCGTGAGGTCTGGGCTGTGCTCAGGTCTAGCAGAGGAAGTAGCCAAGCAGAAACACAGAGCTTGAGAAGAACGATGGGAGAAGAAACCCAAGTGAGCAGCCCTAACAAATTGCCTCAATAATCGGCCGCGCGCGCCAGTCGTTTCTCTTACCGGCTCTGACACCGGGATCTGGCGCAGCTCCTTCTGCAGGTCGATAAAGCGATCGTGATAGATGGCCATGGACCAAGGTTCCCTGAAGTAGCTGGTTAAAAGAGGAGACATTTCGTTATCTTGTGAACCTCTCATTAACCACTAATCAAGTATTTACCTGCTTTTTTTGCCTTTATAAATTGCAGTCCTGGTCCCATCGCGATCGTTTGTTCATGAAATGCCTCCCGTAACAGCACGGCCAATCAATTCTTTTAATGGATGTTCCTGATGTACAGCCAGCTCCAGTAATTACATTTAAAGTGGCTTAATTCAGAGCTGTGGCAAGACCCAGCGAAGAATCCTGATTTTATCAGAATTTAAAAGCCTGAAGACCTGTAAGGAACGGTGTCTCCATTATCTGTCCTCATTTGAGAAAAGCAGATTGCGGGATTAACTGAACTGCTGCATAAACAAATTCAATTTGCGGGGACAATGACACAAATGTTGTTCATCATTAAGGTTTTCGGGATTAATAAAGGCCAGAAAAACAGGCCACCGCGGCGGCGGCGCAATATGTTCTTCGCCCCGACGCGCTGGAGCTGGAGCTAGCCCTGGCTGGCAGGGAGCTCTTGTGGTGCCGCGTTCTGCTGTGGCAAAGGAGTCGGGGATGGAGAGGATCCCACTCTGGGGTAGAGCCTCCAGGCTGCAGAAGTCGCTGCGGGCAGCTGGGCAACAAGGCTCTGATTTATCTCTCTTCCCTCTGTACTGAAAAATCAGGTTTAGGGCTTGAGCGAGACGCTGTCTGGGTAACTCACAGCATCACTGAGCGTTAGGGGTTGGAAGGGACCTCCAAAGACCACCCAGTCCAGTCCAATCCCCCATCACAGCAGGATCCCCTAGATCCAGTCACACAGGAACACGGCCAGGGGGGTTTGAAACTTCTCCAGAGAAGGAGACTCCACAACCTGCCCTGAGCAGCCCCTGCCAGGGCTCTGGCACCCTCACCATGAAGAAGGTCCTTCTCACACTGATGGGGAACCTCCTCTGCTCCAGCTCACACCCGCTGCCCCTTGTCCTGTCCCTGGGTGCCCCTGAGCAGAGCCTGGCTCCATCCTCCTGACACCCACTCTTCACATTTTGATCAACATCCATGGGGTCACCCCTCAGTCTCCTTTTCTCCAAGCTCAGGAGACCCAGCACCCTCAGACTTTCCTCAGCAGGGAGATGGAATCACAGAATCATTAGGGATTGGAAGGGACCTCCAAAGATCATCTAGTCCAATCCCCCTGACACAGCAGGATCATCCAGACCAAGGAATGTCACCCAGGATGTTTCATGATGCATTAGCACGGCCGCAGCCCATGCTCCCGTCTACAGAACAGCCTGCTGTGGTGGGGGATTGGATGGGATGATCTTCCCAGTTCCCTTCCCATCCCTGCCGTTCTGTGACTCGGTGATCAATGCCAGCATCTCCCCGTCTCTCAGCAGAGCCCTGCACGGTCCGCGATGCTGCGTGCACCTGTCGCAGCCCTGCTGGCTCCCAACACACTGATGCTGGACAGCAGAGCACAGAGCAGGGGGTGCTGTGCACTCAGACACCGAGAGACTTCCTCTTTTTGCTGCTGTGTGCTGCTAAGAGCTGTGTTCCACGCACCAAGCGTGGTGGGTTTGAGCTGGCATCTTGATTCTGGCCCTGCAAAGGTGATCTGCTCCTCCAGCTGCCGCACGCTGGCTGTGCTGGCTCACCTGCCTCACCGAGAGGCTGCGAGGCTGCGTTGTGTTATAAGATGGCTCAGGGGGCTGCACCTGGCTGCTGCTGCTGCTGCTGCTGCTGCTCCGTCCGCAACTGCAGTTCTAAAGGTTCCTGTCGATACTCACAGGTTTGCAGCTCAAAACCTACAACCTTTCACAGAATGTCTGAGGCTGGAGGAGCCCTCTGAGCTCATCCAGCCCAGCCCAGCACCTAACAGCACCCCAGTGGCCACCCCAGGGCACTCAGGGCCACAGCCAGGCTGCCCTTCAACACGTCCAGGGATGGGGACTCCCCCACTGCCCTGGGCAGCCCAGTCCAGCCTCTGATCACCCTTTCCCTGAGGAAGGACACCCAGCCTAACCCTCCCCTGGCAGCTTCAGGCTCTGCCCTCTGGTCCTGGTGCTGGTTGCCTGGGAGAGGAGCCTGACCCCCACCTGACTACAACCTCCCTTCAGGGAGCTGGAGAGAGGGAGAAGGTCCCCCCTGAGTCTCCTCCAGGATAAACCCCCCCAGCTCCCCTCAGCCTCTCCTCACCAGCCTATCCCTCCAGTCCCTTCCCCAGCCTCGTTGCTCCTCTGGACCCTCTCCAGCCCCTCCATCTCTTTCTTGCAGTGAGGAACCCAGGACTGCCCCCAGTACTGGAGGGTGGTCTCCCCAGTGCCCATCCAGAGGGAGAATGACATCCATAGCCCTGCTGGCCATACCTTCCAGGCCACATGGGCACCCTGTTGGCTCCTGTTCAGATGGCTGTCACCCAGTCCTGCCAGGTCCCTGTCTGCCCGGCTGCTCTCCAGCCCCTCATCCCTCAGTCTGTAGCTGCAGGTGGTTCTTGTGGCCAAATACCATTTGAAATAAAGTTATTTTAACTATTATTTGAATATTGTTTAAAGATGGACTTTGCAGAGTAGGGTTGATGGTTGGCCTTGAGGATCCCAAGGGTCTTTTCCAACCAGAGCGATTCTGTGATCAGTGATAACATCCTTATGATTCTAACCCCAATATTCACCTGCAGAGCAGTATGGAACAGGCTGCCCAGGGGGATGTGGAGTCTCCTTCACTGGAGATGTTCAAGACCCACCTGGATGTGTTCCTGTGTGACTTGGTCTGGGTGATCCTGCTGTGGCAGGGGGATTGGACTGGATGATCTTTGGAGGTCCCCTCCAACCCCTAATGATTCTATGATTCTATGACTTGGTCTGGGTGATCCTGCTGTGGCAGGGGGATTGGACTGGATGATCTTTGGAGGTCCCCTCCAACCCCTAATGATCCTGTGATTCTACATAACCCAGCCAAAACGCTCCTGTTCGGGGGGAGAAGGCAGGCTGTACGTTGCCCTAGTCAGGCTGCCAAGAGGGGCAACCCACCATTTGCTCTCAGATTCCCACTACTTCCCTTTCCCCGGCGAAACACAACCTTGCCCGAGGCAATTCAAAGATGGGCTTTGCACAAACAATTCCCTCCCTTCGCTTTTATCTATTAATCTTGTCGGCCAGAATCACCTTTCTAAAGGGGCACATGGTGTTTTCCAGAGACATCTACATATGGCCGCTGAAGGGAGCTTTAATAATGAAAAAGCCCAGCTGAAGCCAACCCAACAAGTTGACTTTCTGCGGCTCATTCTGCGTTTTATTACCACTCCAGCAGCAGTCCCTCAGGGCAGGCAGTGGAAGGCTTGGAAGTATAATGCTCTTCAGTGTACAAGACGGGGCTGGCACGCGACCAGCGCGGGCTCAAAGGCTCCTCCGCTATCATGAGAGCGGCATCTGCCACATGTGTTTGCACCGCTTGGTCTTTCAGAACCCGCCAGGGCGATCAGGCTAAATGCGTACGAGGCGGCGGCGTTTGCCAGGAGCTGAACGGCCTTTCAAACTTGGTCACTTCCTAATGGGGATCCCCCGCTGGCAGAGCTTTACATCGGCAGCGGCTATCATGGGAAGGCGTTTGTGAGGGGATGGATGAAATGGGCTCCGCTGGAAGACAATGAGCGACATCCTTTTTGTTGCTAGGGAGCTGGTCTCGCCTTTCATTGACAAACAACATTTAAAGTCTGTTCTGCCTCACTGCTGATGTGCAGCCTCCAGCACATGAAAGGGAAGAAGGAGCAAATCGTTTGGTGGTGTCCTGTACAAAAGCCACGGGGTAAAATCCCAGCACATTAGGGGTTGGAAGGGACCTCCAAAGATCATCCAGTGCAATCCCCCTGACACAGCAGGGTCCCCTAGATCCAGTCACACAGGAACAGTCCAGGTGGAGTCTCCTTCTCCGGAGACGTTTCAAACCCACCTGGGCATGTTCCCGTGTGACTGGATCTAGGGGATCCTGCTGTGGCAGGGGGATTGGACTGGATGATCTTGGGAGGTCCCTTCCAATCCCTAGTGCTCTGTGACTCTGTAAAAGATACAGATTTCCAGATACCTTGGACAGCTGGATCAGGAATGATAAAGAGTAAATTCATGGACAATACAACTAAAACCACTGAGCACTTCCTCCTAAAAAGCATCTGACCTGTAAGTTAGAGACACCTTGTTCACCTAGAGAAGATCATAGAATCACAGAATGACTGGTGTTGGAAGGGACCTTAAAGATCACCCAGACCCTCCTCTGGACCACAGGCAGGGACACCTTCACCGGAGCAGGTCACTCAGGGCCCCACACAACCTGCCCTTCAACACTGCCAGGGATGGGGCAGCCACAACTGCCCTGGGCAACCTGTTCCAGCATCTCCCCACCCTCACAGCAAAGAATTGGTTCCTCATGGCCAACCTCAGTCTCCCCTCTTCAGGTCTGGAACTGTCTCCCCTTGTCCTCTTGCTCCCACCCCTGTCAAAAGCCCTCCCCCAGTTTTCTTGTAGCCCCCTTCCTTCAGACACTGGGAAGCTACTGGAAGGTGACCTGGGAGCCTCCTCTTCTGCAGGCTGCACAGCCCCACTTGCTCAGCCTGTCCTCATCAGGGAGGTGCTGCAGCCCTCTGAGCACTGGAGCTGCTCTCCTCTGGACCCCTTCCAGCAGCTCTCAGTCCAGCCTAATTTGTGTAAAACCCCTTAAAGCACCACCTGAGAGCCTTGTTGTGAAGTCACAGAGAACATGAAATGTTCCCTGCTTCACAGGTCCATCAAATTCACTCACACCCTGGAAGCCAGCGCGTGGCTGCAGCGCAGGAGTTATCTACCCCCTTGCTCAGCAGCTCTGCGCACTGCTTGTCTGTGTACCCCAGTCACCCCTGTGAACGTCATTCATCGAGGGCTCCCTGTTACTGCTCCAGCCCAGTAACTGGTGAAATCAATGGTCTTACAGACAACAAGTCAGTGATTCACTTGGCTGGCAGATGCACAAGTTGGGCCAGCGGTCACTGACTTACAGGCTGCCACTATGTCCTCGTGGGCAGGCAGATCAGTCCCAGACAGCCTGTGCTCCTCCAGCACTGTGACCAAACTCACAGCGTCCTTTCCTGGGAAGACAACTGGTTTAGGAAGCCCCTCCTCAGGGAAAGGGGGAACCAGAGGCTGGACTGGGCTGCCCTGGGCAGTGGGGGAGTCCCCATCCCTGGAGGTGTTGAAGGGCAGCCTGGCTGTGGCCCTGAGTGCCCTGGGGTGGCCACTGGGGCGATGGTAGGTGCTGGCTGAGCTCAGAGGGCTTCTCCAGCCTCAGTCATTCTGTGGTGCTGTAATCTTTTTTGGATTAGCTGTACCAGCTAAATGCTCAAAAATGTGCTGAGTGGTTTGAGCAACATTTACTTATTTGAAAGTTCTCACTTAGAGCTCTTCTACCAAAGGTCCTTCTCACAGTGATGTGGAACCTCCTCTGCTCCAGCTCACACCCACTGCCCCTTGTCCTGTCACTGGGTGCCCCTGAGCAGAGCCTGGCTCCATCCTCCTGACACCCACCCTTCACATCTTGATCAACACCCATGGGGTCACCCCTCAGGTGCTCGGTTACGGGACCCCACCTCAGCTTTTGTTCCTCATGCAGACACCGAGGCCTCTTTTCTGCAGGGATGAGAAACACACTTCACAGCCTCGTGAGAGGGAAATCTGTGTGCTTCACGGAGTGAGAGGGAGGATGAGGAGAAGACAGGCAGGCAAAGGGACAGCAGAGCGCTAACGGCTCCTTGCCACCAGAACTAAGTGCCAGCCCCACAGCGCTCTGCAAAGCTTCACCTGCCCAGCACACCCCCAGCAGTGCAGACCCCTCTAGGTGCCTTGGGATGCCCGTGCTCTAATGGTGGTGTCGCGGAGCGGGCACCTTGCTAATGAGGAGCCACGTTACTAAGAAACCCCACGTCCAAATTAGTGAGGGGAGGCCAGCCAGCCGCGTCGTCGCGCGTTCGCTCGCAGCCGAGCCTCGATGATTCATATTAATAATTAGGCAAGCCATTATGAACTCTGAATTAATAAACAAGTGATTGAGGGAAAGCAATCACGGCGCGGCACGCAGCTCGGCTGGTGGCTCTGTGCCTCAGATTTAATTTCCCTTTGATTGTTTTTTCAAAATGAAGCAGCCCTCTGTGGAAAAATGCACAGAAGCTGCTCTGAGTCACAGAGCATCAGGGCTTGGAAGGGACCTTGAAAGATCAGCCAGTCCAGTCCCCCTGACACGGCAGGGTCCCCTAGATCCAGTCGCACAGGAACAGTCCAGGTGGGTTTGAAATGCCCCCCTGGGCAGCCCCTTCCAGGGCTCTGGCACCCTCACTGGGAAGAGGTTCCTTCTCACACTGATGTGGAACCTCCTCTGCTCCAGCTCACACCCGCTGCCCCTTGTCCTGTCACTGGGTGCCCCTGAGCAGAGCCTGGCTGAACAAGAGATGCTCTACACAAAAGCTTCAGCAGTAACATGTTGAGGGGCGATGGGTGTCAGCTGGCACATGGGAGGTAAATGTGCTGTTGACCTGTTGGAGAGCAGGAGAGGAGAAAGAGACCTGGGGGTCCTGATGGCCAGCAGGATGGCCAGGAGCCAGCAATGGGCCCTTGTGGCCAAGAAGGCCAGCAGCATCCTGGGGTGGATTAGAAGCAGGGGAGACCACATGTGGATGATTGTGTCCAGTTCTGGGCCCCTCAGTTCCAGAAGGACACAGAGCTGCTGGAGAGAGCCCAGCACAGAGCCACAGAGATGATGGAGAGAGGGGAGCACATCCCTGCTGAGGAGAGGCTGAGGGAGCTCCTTTTCTGGAGACGTTTCAAACCCACCTGGCCATGTTCCTGTGTGACTGGATCTAGGGGATCCTGCTGTGGTGGGGGGACTGGACTGGATGACCTTTGGAGGTCCCTTCCAATCCCTAATGTTCTGTGATTGTGTGCAGGAGGACACTTGAAGGGGATGGCCGAGCAACACAGTATTTCAGAGGGGATCTTCTCAAAACTGACTGGCACCAGTGCCTCTGACCAGTCATCAGTGCCAGCCCAGATCCAAGCCCACCCTCCACCGATGCTGCCTTTGCTGTCGTGCAGCAGCAGTTCTCCTTGGCTTCACCATCACTATGACTCCCACAGCACCTTTTCTAGGTCATGACTGACAACGGATTCACTAACACAGCGTTACCAAACCCCGAGTGAAAAACCCCCGGTGCCTGATTTGATAAATAAGATCCTGAAGTGTTTTTTAATCTAGTGGGTGGGATTTTGAAGCCCTGTGCTCACAGACTTGGTTTCCATTCATGCCAGACGAGGCCCATGTGAAGCACTTCTATCTCACACTGAAGGCATGATGCCAGAGAGCGCCCTGCTTGGCTGACAGGTATCACAAGACACCTCTAATTACCCATTTTGTACTTGGTAGAGGGAGATTCCTCTGCTCCGTGGACACGTTCCATAACTTGGCAACTGCCCTTCGTCTTGGGAGAATACAAAAGGGTGTCACTGGCTGGTTGCATTCCTGCTGCGCGAAGCGGCGCGGAGCACTGGTGACCAGTGGTAATATTAGTTCTGTTATTAATTATGAGCTTGAAAGTGTAAGAACAAGCGTTTTGGAGCTCTCTCCCCATCGCAGAATCCCAGAGCATTAAGGATTGGAAGGGACCTCAGAAGAGCATCTAGTCCATCCCTCTCTTCTGTGTGGTGCCACAGCACTGCAAAGAGTTTGAGGGCTTTCAAGTGAGCACTGGAGACCTCTGAGGGAAGGGAAGTGGGGTACAGGGGACACTTGACATGAAACCACTGGAGTTTGGCTTTCTTTCTCCTTCAAAAGAAGTCCTTCCCCACTCTGGGTGCTCAAATTCACAGAATCACAGGACACTAGGGATTGGAAGGGACCTCAAAAGATCACCCAGTCCAATCCCCCTGCCACAGCAGGATCCCCTAAATCCAGTCATTAGGGATAGGAAGGGACCTCAAAAGATCATCCAGTGCAATCCCCCTGCCTGAGCAGGATCCCCTAGATCCCATCACACAGGAACATGGCAGCAGTCAGGATACCCATCAGCAGCAGTGATGTGACTGTGAAGAGGGGCCTGTGGGTCCTGCAGACTGAGGGCTGGGAGCTTCCTTCCCTGTGAGTGGAGGAGGCGAGGGCAGCAACAGCTGGTGGAGTGCTCTAAAGGACCTCAGAGCAGGGGATGCACCCACTGTTCCAAACGAGAAGGCAAGAGAAGCAAGAGCAACCTTTCATTTGCTTGTGGGCCCAGGTCCTGTGGCTTTTGGTGACATTGAGCTCACACGGGGATCAGTGGAACTTGTCTCCCAGCAAAAGGAAGTGTGAGTCAGCTTCCTTACTGCTGCTGCTTCACGAGCACAACTGGAAGGGTTTCCTCCTTCCAGCCAGCTGAATCCTGAGGGCCTGTGGTTAGTGCTGATGTGGAAATGGCACGGGCACATTATCACCAGGCAATCTGGTACCACGGGGTTAACGTTCAGCCCTCATGCCGAAAGCAAATCAGAGAGGAAATTCATCTCAGAGAGGAAATTCATCGCTAGGTGCAGTCTCTAGTGATTTAAAAGACCATTTGCATGTGGCACAGAAATAAACGAGCTCCCAGGTGACAGCCGCTCCCCGTGTCCCTTCCTGGAACTCGACGCCCTGCTGACAAATCTGAATGCAGAGCAAGCTGTTGGAGCATCCCACTTCCCTCCCTTATAGGAAGGCCCTTCCCAAAACAGGCATAAAGAAGAGAAGAGGGGAACCAGCTCACTGGACTCAGCGCTGGGGAGGCCGCACCTTGAGTACTGGGTCCAGTTCTGGGCACCTCAGTCCCAGGGGGACGTCGAGGTGCTGGAGCGAGGGCAGAGGAGGGCACTCGATCTCTTGATCTACTAACCACCCCCCTTCTAATCCACCCCAGGATGTTTTCTCTCCCAAAGGGAAAGCAGATAACCCACAGTGAAGTCAGAGCTCTCCCAGCACGTAGCTTTGATGCCCGGTGCTGACTGTCTCCTACCTGTACAGATCTGTGATCTGCCCTTCCTTCCAGCGGTAGCAAAGATCGTTGAGCAGCCGCTCGTGCTGCCCGTACAGGCAAATGTAGTTGGAGACAGGGAAGGGCTCCTTGGACAAGCAGGTGATGCTGTCCACCAGGCTGTATCTGTCGATGTGCATCCTGAAGTAATTCCCCTCTCTGGCCTTTCCTGAGATCACCTCCATCCCCTGGAACAGAAAAGGGAAGGAAAGCTGTGGGGATGGAACAAACAGCTGACTCAGCAGACAGTATCTGCCATCCCTAAAAACCCACGGCCCTTCCTTCTAGCCAAGACTGCCCATTCCTGATGAGAAGGTTTACACAGCACAGCACTGTGGCCTGGCCACGTTCCTCTGCGACTGGACCTAGGGGATCCTGCTGTGGCAGGGGGATGGGACTGGATGATCTGTTGAGGGCCCTTCCAATCCCTCATGTTCTGTGACTCTGCAACACGAAGACTTTCTGCGTGGAGTAGACCCTGATGAGCTGCGCACGGCCGTGTCGGAGCGTGGGCTTTGGGTCCCCATTTCAAACACCAGAGGGTTCCCGGGCGTCTGAGCTGCACAGGATCCACAGGAGACCTGTGACCTCCTGGAGCAGCAGCTGCAGGTCAGGAAGGGACGCCCTGGGGCATCCCAACCAACACTGGATGCCTCTGTGTAGGCAACTGAACGGAACTCTGTTCACCCTGGTGTGTTGGGTCACGGCACGCACAAGGCACATCGCGGTGCACCGTCCTGGGGAGCCAGCAGGCTCTGCCTTTACTCTCTGCCCACACGAGTGACCCCATGGGTGTTGATCAATATGTGAAGGGTGGGTGGCAGGAGGATGGAGCCAGGCTCTGCTCAGGGGCACCCAGTGACAGGACAAGGGGCAGCGGGTGTGAGCTGGAGCAGAGGAGGTTCCACATCAGTGTGAGAAGGACCTTGTTCATGGTGAGGGTGCCAGAGCCCTGGCAGGGGCTGCCCAGGGGGGCTGTGGAGTCTCCTTCTCTGGAGATGTTTCAAACCCACCTGGACTGGGGATCCTGCTGTGGTGGGGGGACTGAACTGGCTGATCTTTGGAGGTCCCTTCCAATCCCTAATGCTCTGTGACTCTGCTGTCAGTGCAGGACTCACACTGTTGGACGTCAGCGATCAAACTGCAGTGCTCAGTGTTAGTTAACTCGTGGCTTCCAAGGGTAAACATGCACAGATGTGCTCCCGAGCTCACAGGGCAGGGCTCACAGTGCAGCTCAGGGAGCTGGCAGCTGCTTTCAGAGCCGCTCCTGCTCCAGCACTTCTAAACCTGTTGCTAGGCTACACTCACCTCTGCTACTTCCGCACCTCGCAGCTAATGCATTTCACTAGCTCCTCTTACTTCTCTCTTAAGAAATTCTTTCGGGATTGATTTACATGAAGTTGCTGGAGTGGCTTTAAAGATGTTCCCTTTTCAGACAGCAGGCAATCGAAGCTGCAGCAGAAGAATCCTGGTCGGGTTCCAGCAATCTGGAGGGACCCACCTGGTGTTGCTCTCTCTGGTCCCTCCTGCTCCTCACCCCACGCTGCGCTGCCGGCAGCAGGGATGCTTTGCCGGCTCGCCGTGGATCTACAACGCGAGGCGAGCCATGCTCCGCTTCCTCCTGCCCCTCAGAGCATGGATTCACAGAACACTGGGGCTTGGCAGGGACCTCAGGAGATCACCCAGTCCGTTCCTTTCTAAGGAAAATCCTCTCTTTCTGTGGAGCACTGCTGTCTGCATTTTAGAGCCGACCCTGAAGCAGTGCTTGAGGCAGAAGTCCCTGAGGAAAAGGGGATAACGTGTAGGCAGTGGGAGTCTGCTGAGGTGGATGGTCCTGCCTGGCTTTGTCTTGTTCCACCCAGCCCTCTGCTTGTTTCAGGAGTCAGCTTCTCCAGGAAGAGACTCATCTCCACGTTTGTCTTACAGGTCAGTGTCCTGTGCAGCCCAACAGTGCCAAGTGCTTCCCTCCTTCCCCTCAGGGTTGCAGCAGTAGCTACTTCTGCAGCAGTAGATCACAGAATCACAGAGCATTAGGGACTGGAAGGGACCTCGAGAGATCACCCAGTCCATACCCGCCCTGCCACAGCAGAATCTACCAAAAGAAAGCCCTTCTGGAGAAGACAGTCCTGAGGAGAAGCCAACGTGAGAACCTTCCACACTGCGCTGAGATAAGTGGCTCAGTGATCAAGGACAGCACTGAGCCATCAGCCCTGGGGAAGACCAAGTGGAGGGGCTGAGCTTAGTGTCCCACTGGGGAGCTGTTTGAACCCACAGTGCCACAGAGAGCAGTGAAGAGCTCGGGGCACTAGAGCCTGTATTTCCTGCCTTTGAGGACCAAACCCCCCTTCAGCTTTGGTTAGTTTCAGGGCAAAGTTGTTAAGATCTGCAGTAAAGTTAATCAGATCATAGAATCACAGACTGGTTTAGGTTGGGAAGGACCTCAGAGATCATCTAGTTCCACCCCCCACCTGTCAGAGGAAGGGACACCTCTCACCAGACCAGTTTGCCCAGAGCCCCATCCAACCTGGCCTTGGACATGTCACAGGATGGAGCAGCCACAACCTGCCTAGGCAGCCTGTTCCAGGGTCTCAGCACCCTCACAGGGAGGGGTTTCTGCCTCTAAATCTGCCCTCTTTTAGCTTGAACAGCTGCATCTTTCACACACAGTCAGGACACTGTTACAGCTGACAGCACAGGTTCCCATCGCAGCAACGCAGCTTCGCAGAGGGGTTCCAGCATAAATCTAAGGCAAATGCCCTCTACAGACCTCCCTGTGTTTGCTTAGTGAACAGAGGTCTGTAGAAAGAAGCAGCTGAAGTCAAGCCCTGGAACTGTGGAGACTCCCTCTCTCCAGCTCCCTGAAGGGAGGTTGTAGTAAGATGGGGGTCAGGCTCTTCTCCCAGGCAGCCAGCACCAGGACCAGAGGGCAGGACCTGAAGCTGCACCAGGGGAGGGTTAGGCTGGATGTCAGGAAGCCCTTCCTCAGGGAAAGGGTGATCAGAGGCTGGACTGGGCTGCCCAGGGCAGTGGGGGAGTCCCCATCCCTGGAGGTGCTGAAGGGCAGCCTGGCTGTGGCCCTGAGTGCCCTGGTGTGGCCACTGGGGTGCTGTTAGGTGCTGGGCTGGGCTGGCTGAGCTCAGAGGGCTTCTCCAGCCTCAGTCATTCTGCGGTTCCATGAAACAAAGAGCAGTCACATAACATCACTTACGTTGTCACACGACGCCTGTTCTGAGTCCAAGCACCTGGGCATTCCAGGTTTGGCAATGTGCAGGTAATGGTAGCCTCCAGGAAGAACACCTCCTGCCATCAGTCAAAACATGAGATTGATTGAATCATGAACCAAGAAGCAAAGGATGCACTCAGTCAGGGCTATTAACCACTGGAAGGGGCTGCCCAGGGAGATGTGGAGATGTTCCAGCCCCAGCTGGATGCGGGTTTGTGGAGCTGATTGAGGCTTTTCAGGTGGTTCTGCTGCTCAGTGATTTGTATCGTGCTTGAGCAGGAGGGTTGGACCCTTTGAAGGCCCCTTCCAACCCTCATAAACTGTGTAAACACAGAAATACCAAGGAGGGGGTGAAGCTGTTACAGGAACCGGTCTCACATACCTTTAACTTTACACCTTCTGTAGGTGGGGATGAGTCTCTCTGCGCCTTCTGGAGGCTCAGGGCAGTGCTTCAGGGCTGGATCGAAGAGGTTCAGCAGAGAGGCAGCGAGCTCCAAGCCGACCTCTTTGGAACTGACGTGGCTGGGCGTCCACTCACCCACGTAGAAACTTCTGGAGTATTTTGTCAGAGGACCTGCAGCCCTGATGCTGGCATCGTTAGTACGAAACCGGGTGTCGATCACGAGTCTCCCGTCGAAAACCAGGCAGGCGTCGTTCACTGCCTTGAAGGCGTCGTGGTCGACCGTCCTGTAGGCAAAGCTAAAAAAGGCCTGAAAAGAGAGGGGCAGGAAGGGCAGCTGTTACCTGTCCATGACTGGCCAGTGTCACCAGTGCCAACTTACACTTCGTCCTCAGTGCCATTGATCTTTCAGAGCCAAGAACATGGAACGAGTGATTGTATGTGCACCGACAAGTCGCTGAATCACAGAGTCACTGCGGCTGGGAAAGACCTCTGAGGTTCACAGACTCACAGAGCATTAGGGATGGGGAGGGACATCGAAAGGTCATCTAGTCCAACCCCCTGCCACAGCAGAATCATCCAGCCCAGCCTGTAACCTCACGTCACCACGTCGGCCAGACCAGGGCACCAAGGTGAGGGTCAGGCTCTTCTCTCAGGCATCACGTGAGCAAGTGTTTGTCATCCTGCTGCCTTCATCCTGAACAGCCCGAGACATAACTGTGTCAGGGCAAGCAGCAGCCTCGGGGAGGACAGCTGTGACCTGGGTAAAGGTGTTACCCAGTGACACCACCACAGAGCCAGCCTGTGGGCTAAGGGCAGGCGCCAGATGCTCGGGAGCAGCTGGGCGATGCAGCCCGCAGAAGAGGGAAGCCAGGGGGCTGGACATTTCAGCAGTGCTGCTACAGCAGAGATGCAGCAGCAGGGGAGCCAGAGCTGCTGGGCTGGCTTGCAAATAAAACAAGGCAGGAGCTACACACTGACAAGTGAATTTTAAACACCCCACGGATCCCAAACGCAGGGAAGCTCTGCCTGCGAGGGCAAGGGGACCACACAGCCCCAGGTCCTGCTGCTTGACAGGCAGGATGGTGTCACCAGAGGGGAGGGAAGGGATGGCTGCAACCTCCAGGCTGGGAGCCATCTGTCAGCCCAGGAGGGGAGGGAGGAAGGCTGCAGCTTGAGGGAAAGAGGAGATTTTCTCCCGTTGTTTTCATCCTGCAGGACTCAACAAATTAAGCCCCCAAGAACTGCCAATCAACAGCTGATACTGGCTCAAATCCCAAAAGGCCCAGAGCTGCTGCAGAGCCAATTCCTGCACAACCTGCTCCCTTGGGAACGCAGCTGCCTTCTTGGCGGAGGCTGCTCTTGGGAGCAACATCCTCCCTGAGACTATCCTCCCATAGACCATCCTCCCTGCGACCATCCTCCCTGCGACCATCCAGATACCGGAGCCATGAAAGGACTAGTTTGGGAGGGTACAAGGCCCTGACATGACAATCACATTTCTCATCTTAGAGGGAAGGACCTCTCTCCATCTACTAACCACCCCCCTTCTGATCCACCCAGATGCCATTGGCCTTCTTGGCCACGAGAGCACAGTGCTGGCTCCTGGCCATCCTGCTGGCCAGCAGGACTCTCAGGTCCTTTTCTCCTAAAAGAGTAGCTGGAGAACGCGGGCATTGATCCCGCCACCTCTCGCGTGTGAAGCAAGCGCTCTACCGTTTGAGCTAATTCCCCACGCAGGTACCTGGCGTGAGGTGTGAACCTGTAAACCAGAGCCTCCTGCCCTAGTCACTGGGCCAGCTGGGCGGGCAAAATGTCATCACTGCTGCAGAGGGAGAAAAACCAATTTCAAATCTATTTTAACTGAGGTCCTGGTAGGTCTCTCCAGCCTAATGTTCTCCGTTAGGTCACACTCCACTGGGATTTAATCCAATGCACACAGCTATGGACAGAAGCCACTGCTGATGTTTAAATAATAAAAGGATCTTGGGAAACACACAACCACAGAAGGTTCTAGGCTGGAAGGGACCTCTGCAGGTCATCCAGTCCAGCCTCCCTGCACAGGGACAGCTCTGCCCCGGGCAGGCTGCTCAGAGCCCCATCAGGCCTGACCTTCAGTGGCTCCAGGGATGGGGCCCCCACCACCTCCCCAGGCAGCCCAGTGCAGCCATCAGCCACCCTCACTCTGCAGAGCTGGTTTCTAAGATCCAGCCTCAATCTCTCCTCTCCCAGCCTGAACCCCCTGCTCCCTGTCCTGTCTGTACAAACCCTCTTGAGAAGCCCTTCCCCTGCCTTCATGGAGGGACCCCTCAGGTGCTGGAAGGGCAAAAGCAGGTCCCCCAGAGCCTTCTCTTCTCCAGGCTGAACAGCCCCAACTCTCTCAGCCTGTCCCCACAGGAGAGGTGCTCCATCCCCTGGGCACTGTAGGGGCCTCCTCTGGACACTCCAGTCTGTCTGCATCCTCCTTGTGCTGGAGGCTCCAGCACTGGACACCAGGCTCCAGGTGAGGTCTCCCCAGGGCAGAGCAGAGGGGCAGAATCATAGACTCAGAATCATTAGAGATTGGAAGGGACCTCGAAAGAAGCAGACCGGCCAAGGAGGGACTGGCCAGCTGTGATGGCTTTGCCTTAAAACCCAGAGGCAAGGAAAAGCAGCGAAACCAGGTACTCACTGCACACTGCAGCTGAAAAGGGTCTGTGTCAGTGGTGAAAGCAGCACATGTGATAGGGTCGGGGTCGCCGCCTTCGTTCCACTGCGCCAGGATGCTGTCCTGGTGGAGAGACACTCCAGCCTCTGCCAGGGCCTCCCCAACTGCACGGTGGATCTCGTGGTCGCTCAGGCACGTAAGGCTGGAGCTGGGTGGAGGCTGCACCAGATGTAGGCGAGAGCCATCGATCCCCAGAGATAAGAGGGCTTCTGCCGTGGTGTAAGTGTCGATTGTGCTCCCGTAGACAATGATGCTCCCTAAGCGGGGAGGGGGGAAGAGAAAGGAGGGGAGAGGGGCAATTTCCAAGATGCACAATGAAAACCTTATTAGTGTAACTCAGATGATAACAACACGACGCTGCTCTCCCTGACCCTCTCGTTTCTCTGATGCTATGAAGCAAACGACGTTACCTGGCAACGGTGGCCAAGATGATTTAGTGAAGAACAGGTACAAAACATCCCACAAAGTAAGCGGGTGCTCCACGCGCGAGCGTGGCATTCCTCCTGACCCCAGGACTCCAAACTGCTCTGATGGAAAACCCTCCAGGGAGGGGAAAAAACCCACCCCCTATTTTAAGGTTGTTCTCCCCTCTCCAGTTTTGCTCATTCAGAGGATTTACTAAGGGAGGGGAGGGATGGACAGGATCGAGCTGAAATAAAGCCCCAGCACCTGTGGACAGATCAAGTTGTGGACAACAAGCCACTGAGTAACATGGGAGGTCACCAGTGCTGCCACTTCCTTCTGCAAAAACCTAAACTCACAGAACCACAGAGTTCTTGAGGCTGGAGAAGCCCTCTGAGCTCAGCCAGCCCAGCCCAGCACTACCATCACCCCAGTGGCCACAGCTATTCAGAATAATGGGGTGGTTAGCAGATGAGAGAGGTTCTCCTCCCTCTCTACTCTGCCCTGAGGAGACCACAGCTGGATGATTGTGACCAGTTGTGGGCCCCTCAGCTCCAGAAGGACACAGAGCCACAGGGATGATGGAGGGAGGGAAGCATCTCCCTGATGAGGAGAGGCTGAGGGAGCTGGGGCTCTGGAGCTGGGAAAAAGGAGCCTGAGGGGTGACCCCGTGGATGTTGATCAAGATGTGAAGGGTGGGTGTGAGGAAGATGGAGCCAGGCTCTGCTCAGGGGCACCCAGTGACAGGACAAGGGGCAGCGGGTGTGAGCTGGAGCAGAGGAGGTTCCCCATCAGTGTGAGAAGGACCTTGTTCCCGGTGAGGGTGACAGAGCCCTGGCAGGGGCTGCCCAGGGGGGTTGTGGAGTCTCCTTCCATGGAGATGTTCAAAACCCACCTGGCCATGTTCCTGTGTGACTGGATCCAGGGGATCCTGCTGTGGCAGGGGATTGGACTGGGTGATCTTTGGAGGTCCCTCCCAATCCCCCTCTGACTCCTCTCCATGAGCAGCCTGCTGTCAGTGCTCGACAGTGCCGCCAGCAGCGACGTGCAGCTAAGAGGGTGCCTCACTTGGCTGGCTTGCACGTTTATCTCGGCACTGGCCTTTACATCTCACCACAAGCGATAGCATCCCCTGCCACCTAAATTCTATTATTTCACAGGCTAAACTAATTTCAGTGAGGCCACGTTTTACTGCACGAGGCACAGAGCCGTTGGAAGCAGCACGCTCGCCGAGCCCCGGCTCCCAAGGACATGGGCGATAACGACGGCCAACAGATGTCCCATCACTACGTTCTGATTACAAGGCTATTTGTTTGTCCCCTATCAGTCTGGCTGCTCCCAGATGCCAGGTGAACACATCCCTCCGTAGCAGCAGCGCGGGAACGTGATAACGCAGCAGCACCATCACCCAGAGGTGGGCAGAGCTGGATAACAGGGAGGGCAGAAGGCAGTCGTCTGGCCAGAGGAACAACCCAGGAAGGCCTCATTCAGCTCAGCTTTGGCCATGGAAGAGATTAGTGGGTTGGCTAAACTGGAAGCCTCCAGTTTACCTCCTACTCTGGGAGATCTGGATGGATGGGGAATGGCCAGTGCAAAGAAATTCAGCACAGGTACCTGTGCCTTCGGATTACGGCAGAGCCCCTGTGCCATCTGCACGATGTCATCCCTGGCCGGTGCAAATCAGAGCAGCACAGAACATTAGGGTTGGAAGGGACCTCGAAGATCATCCAGGCAGAACTGTCCTCATGAGAGAGCCACAATCACAGAATTATGGAATCACAGCATCATTCAGGTTGGGAAAGACCCCTGGGATCACCGAGTCCAACCAGCAACCCCACTCTACAAGGTCACCCCTAAACCACATCCCCCAGCACCACATCTGAGTGACTTCTAAACTCATCCAGGGATGGGGACTCAACACCCACCCTGGGCAGCCCAGTCCAGGCCCTGACCACTGGCTCCAAGAAGAATTTCTTCCTGATGGCCAGTCTGACCCTCCCATGGTGAAGCTTGAAGCTTCAGTTGCTAATGACCTGTGACAAGAGCCCAGCACCAGCATCTCCGCAGTGTCCTCTCAGATCATTGTAGAGAGCAATGAGGTCTCCCCTCAGCTTCCTCTTCCTCAACCTAAACAGCCCCAACTCTCTCCATCTCTCCTCATCAGATTGATTCTCCAGGCCCTTCCCCAGCTCCGTTGCCCTCCTCTGCCCTTGCTCCAGCCCCTCGATGTCTCCCTTGCACTGAGGTGCCTCGAACTGGACCCAGTACTCAAGGTGGGGCCTCATCAGCACTTGCTCCAGGGGGACAATCACCTCCCTACTCCTGCTGGACACACACTTTCTAATCCAGGCCGGATGCCACTGGCCTTCCCGGCCACCTGGGCACCCTGCTGACTCCTGTTCAGCCACTTGCCAATTACAAGCCCCAGGTCCCCCTCTGCCAGAGGTGCTCCCCAGCCACCCTGCCCCAGCCTGCAGCTGCAGGGGACTGTTGTGAAGACCAAAGACTGATGCATTTCTTTCGCTGCTGCTGCAGCAAGGTGTGATGCAGCAAGTGAGGCAGCAGCACTGGTGCTGGGATTGCACTGGATGATCTTTCGAGGTCCTTCCAGTCCCTAACGTTGTGTGACTGTGTGGATGAGCTCCAGAAGGGCCCGGAGCAGGGTGAGCACAAGCCCCAGCGGCTGCTGCTGTGGCTTCTCTGATGGAGCCCAGCCACCTAAAGCATGTAACCTGCCGTAATTGTGACTAATTGAAATTCATCTTCTACTAGCTCTGCACTCGCCATGAAAATAAGGAGTAGGATGGGAGGAAAGAAGGAACAAAACTGCTCTAATGGCCCCAAATGGAGCAATTATGTTTCCCCTTTACCTAACCATAGTCTCCTGCCTCATTAAAAGCATGTTTGTAGGGCTACTGCCACATTAAAATTCCACTGCATGAATCACCAACCAGAGCCCCCGATGCTTTAGCTATCGCTGGGTCCTCCTCCGTTGAGCTTTTGCAAACCTGGGAAGCTCCAGGTCACGCCAGGGTCACTGAAATCTTGTGCTTCCACTTGTGGGAAGTGACTGCTCCTGCTCCGCCGCAGCATGCTGACATCCTAGCAATAAACGCTGGGGCTACCTGCCAGCCCGTATTTATGGCCGCTTTTTGCTGCGCGGAAGAGTGTTGTGCTTACTCACAGGCAGAGGCATTTCCATGGAGTTAAACAATAAAAGCATCCTGAGGAACGGCTGCCTGTCCAGGGAACATAACTCCAGCCCATAATGAGTATCTGCAGTCCCCAGACATCTCAAAGGCCACTAATACTGCAGTAAGCAGGAGCAGCAAATGGTTGATTTACAAGGGGTCAGGGAAGGAGCACTGCTTTCCTGGGGCTGGCACCGTTCTGCGTCGTGTGCCCGTATCACACTGCTTTAATCTTCACAGAGCCACAGGACGCCAGGGATTGGAAGGGACCTCAACACATCAGCCAGTCCAGTCCCCCCGACACAGCAGGATCCCCCAGAGCCAGTCCCACAGGAACAGTCCAGGTGGGTTTGAAACGGCTCCAGAGGAGGAGACTCCACAACCCCCCTGGGCAGCCCCTGCCAGGGCTCTGGCACCCTCAGCATGATGAAGTTCCTTCCCACAAAACATCTCAGAGGAGGAGCTGCTGGAGAGAGTCCAGAACAGAACCACACAGATGATGGAGTGGAACATCTCCCCGCTGAGGAAAGGCTGAGGGAGCTGGGGGTCTTGAGGTTGGAAAAAAGGAGCCTGAGGGGTGACCCCATGGATGTTGATCAGTGTGTGAAGGGTGGGTGTGAGGAGGATGGAGCCAGGCTCTGCTCAGGGGCACCCAGTGACAGGACAAGGGGCAGCGGGTGTGAGCTGGAGCAGAGGAGGTTCCACATCAGTGTGAGAAGGACCTTGTTCCCAGGGAGGGTGCCAGAGCCCTGGCAGGGGCTGCCCAGGGGGGCTGTGGAGTCTCCTCATCTGGAGATGTTTCAAACCCACCTGGACACATTCCTGTGTGACTGGATCTAGGGGGCAGGGGGATTGGACTGGATGATCTTTCAAGATCCCTTCCCATCCCTAATGTCCTGTGACTCTGTGAGCTGTGGCTGATGTAAGCAAACACAAAGATCACAGATGTGGGTCTCTCTGCCCACTTCCTACCTCAGAACTGTTTTCTTTGCATTATGCCTCAAATCTCAATATTTTTCTGTACAGCAGAAAAAGCACATCCACTAATTAAATTATTATTTGTTTTGCTAATTGCTGACTCCAGCCAGATTTGCACTGGGGACTCATTTTGCTTTATATAATAATTACAGATAATTAATCTATCTCGAGCTTTTCCTTCCCAGCTAAATATGCTGGGTATCAAAAATGACAACAAATTGTAAGCTAATCTGGAAAACAAAGCAGAGCAGATGACTCTGGAAGAGAAGACTGGGTTAGACTTCATCAGGCACCAGATACACCACGGAACTGAGGAAAGCATGGGCCTAGCAAACATTTCTGTCAGTGTGCACGTGTGAAGGAAGCCCCTCACCTTCCGCGTCGCCAGCGTTGGCCTTCAGCCACTGCGTCGCCTTCAGGCAGTCGTGGTCATCGTTGAGAGTGAAATGGTTGGAAGGGACTTTCCCTGTGTATCTCTGCGGCCACTTGGTTGTGACTTCTGTGTTAGTTGGGAGTTTACTGACGTCAGCGCCGGTGGGAGCCAGCACCTGGGAGAGATGGATCACCGAGTGAATGAATAGGTGGCAGGTACCTTGGGGGACTGCTGGCAAAGGACAACACGACCGTTTGCCTCTCTACGGCATCAGCTAACAGCACCCTTCTACAAGAAGGGGTTTTTCTCCCAGAGAAGGGGTACAGAACAGAATCACAGGACATGAGGGATTGGAAGGGACCCCAAAAGATCAGCCCTCTGTCACAGCAGGATCCCCCAGACCCAGTTGCACAGGAACAGCCCAGGTGGGTTTGAAATGTCTCCAGAGAAGGAGACTCCGCAACTCACCCAGGGCAGCCTCTGCCAGGGCTCTGGCACCCTCATCACGAAGAAGGTCCTTCTCACACTGATGTGGAACCTCCTCTGCTCCAGCTCACACCCACTGCCCCTTGTCCTGTCACTGGGTGCCCCTGAGCAGAGCCTGGCTCCATCCTCCTCACACCCACCCTTCACATCTTGATCAACATCCATGGGGTCACCCCTCAGGCTCCTTTTTTCCCAGCTAAACCTGTTTGGCTGTTAAAGTGCTCGGATTCAGTAAAGATTCATTGTCTGATGCTACCTTTCGGCACCAATGAAACCTGACTCATACAGAGCAAAAAAGGGAATCTCATCTAGGACTTCTACAACAACTGTGGTTACTATAGAATCCCAGAGTTACAGTAGCTGGATAGGACCTCCATGATCAAAAAGTCCAGCCCTCATCCCAACAGCTCCTTAACCCCTAGACCACGGCCTCAAGTGCTCTAGCTACTCACTTTTTAAACAGGAAGTTGCAAAGTTGCATCAGAGGAGGTTTAGATTGGATTTTAGGAAGAACTTCCACCCTAAGAGAGTGGTTGGGCACTGGAACAGGCTTCCCAGGGCGGTGGTGGAGTCCCCATCCCTGGAGGTGTTGAAGGGCAGCCTGGCTGTGGCCCTGAGTGCCCTGGTGTGGCCACTGGGGTGCTGTTAGGTGCTGGGCTGGGCTGGATGAGCTGAGAGGGCCTCTCCAGCCTCAGTGATGCTGTGATTCTGTATGAGCCCAGGCATGGCCATCGTGTGAGAGGCCTAATTCCTTTGATCAGGAATGCGTGCCACTGCCAAAAGTAGGTCGAACGCTGTTAGACCAGCTGGAGTCAAGTCTCCTGTGGCCGGAGCCACCTGTCAGCCAGGCCTGCTCTTCTGCAGGTTTAGTGGTCATGATGGCAAAAAGCCTTGCAGCTTCACTTAACATCTGACACCAAGAGGTGACACTGCTGCTCAAAACCGCCTGGCTGTGTTCCCGTGCAACTGGATCTAGGGGATCCTGCTCTGGCAGGGGGACTGGATCTTTTGAGGTCCCTTCCAATCCCTGATGTCCTGTGATCCCTCAACACCTCATCCAAATGATCTCTAAACACATCCATTTCCGCTGCGCAGAAGGGCTTCAGACTTTCTGGCGAGACACCTGCTGAGGACTACTTGCTGTTGGCCACAGAAAGCCTCTTCCCTGTCAGGTCTGACATTTCTCACCACACACCGTCCTACCTGGTACTGCTGCCCCGTGCAGAGAACAAGGTGGTCATATGGCACTTTCTTCTCCCTGGAAACGACGACGTACTTGGTGGCGCGGTTTATGCCAGTCATTTTACCAACCACAACTTTAACCCAGGAGCAGAGTGACATCTGTGCATAATCTTCATCACTAAAGCAGTGGCTGTGAAGAAAGAGTATCTCTAAGTGACATTTCAGCAGCTGACAGCAGGCATTAATTAGACATCTGGTGGGCTAGCCCCGTCCCCACCAGTGGTTCCAGCCTGCCCCCTCGCCGCGGTCTGCAGCACGAGGCCAGGCGGTACCAATCACTCGGTTACAAGCTGACCAGCTTCTAGCTGAACCCAAACAACCCCTCCCAGCGCTGGGCCACACAACCCCGTCACTTAAACACTAAGGCAGACACACGGGGCTTACTCTGCGTTTTCTTTGCTGGCTGCTGCAAGGAGGAGACTTGTGTGCATGCAAAGGAAATACTTTAATGGTCTGAGTCTTCCTCCTACAGGAGGAAGGAGACTTCCTTCTCAAGTTGAGATTTTTCACCTTTGCTTCGTCTAGCACTTGGCACCACAGGATCACAGAACCACTGAGCATTAGGGATTGGAAGGGACCTCGACAGATCATCCAGCCCAAACCCTCTGCCACAGCAGGATCACCTGGACCCAGTCATTAGGGATTGGAAGGGACCCTGAAATATCATCCAGTCCAATCCTCCCGCAACAGCAGGGTCCCCTAGATCCAGTCACACAGGAACAGTCCAGGTGGGTTTGAAATGTCTCCAGAGAAGGAGACTCCACAACCCCCTGGGCAGCCCCTGCCAGGGCTCTGGCACCCTCACCATGAACAAGGTCCTTCTCACACTGATGTGGAACCTCCTCTGCTCCAGCTCACACCCGCTGCCCCTTGTCCTGTCACTGGGTGCCCCTGAGCAGAGCCTGGCTCCATCCTCCTCACACCCACCCTTCACACACTGATCAACATCCATGGGGTCCCCCCTCAGGCTCCTCTTCTCCCAGCTCCAGAGCCCCAGCTCCCTCAGCCTCTCCTCAGCAGGGAGATGCTCCCCTCCCTCCATCATCCCTGTGGCTCTGCTCTCCCCAGCAGCTCTGTGTCCTTCTGGAGCTGAGAAGCCCACAAGTGGACACAGTCATCCAGATGTGGTCTCCCCAGGGCAGAGTAGAGGGGGAGGAAAACCTCTATGGATCTGCTAACCACCCCCATTCTGATCCACCCCAGGATGCCACTGGCCTTCTTGACCACAAGAACTCATTGCTGGCTCCTGGCCATCCTGCTGGCCACCAGGACCCCCAGTTCCATTTCTTCTCTGCTGTTCTCCAACAGGTCAGTCCCCAACCTATTCAGGTCCCTGGGGTTGCACACCAATTGTTCACAGTGAGCTCCTCAAATTGCCATACCAGGTGTCCCAGAGGCAAATCTCGTGACCTGAATCATTCTAGAGCTGAGCAGCCAGGGCTTGAGAGCTGCCCTCACAAACAGCAGCAGCAAATAAACAAGGGAAGAAAAGCACTGACAGTTCTAAACTGTAATCATGCAGAAATCTATAAATAAGTCAGGCATCAGGGGCAGATGAGGGTTTTCAAAAGCACCTTCATAATTGAGGTGCACAGCTCCCTGGAGACCGACACTCCAAAATCGCAGGGATGCTTTCAAACGTCGTACCCTGCAGAGTTCAATTTTCACTTTTAATCTGCTCTCAGGATTTAACAGCTGGTTCTGGCGAGGCCGCTCGGAACCGCGAGCCAGGAAGGCTCTTTTGTGATGGCAGCTCCCTTTTACAGTGTCCAGAGGGGAAAGAGCAGACGCGTGCAGATGAGCACCCAGCCCCTTCAGTTACTGGGTCTGCACTCACACCCCCCTTCCCACGACGAAAGTCAGGTAACTGGACCCTTAAGGTGGTTTTACACAGCTTCCCATCGCACTGTTTCCGTGTCTTTGCAGAGGTGTCGTGGTGCTGGTTCAGCAAGGAGACTGGGGGCTGCTTTGTCAGGTGAAGTGCTCTGCTGGTTTGCTTAAAAGATCTGCTCAACACCAAGGCACCGGTTCCAAAGAGTCACTTGCCACAGCTACATACGTGACACTAACTTCATTCCACAGCTCTTCAGAATAACGGGGCGGTTAGTAGATGACAGAGGTTCTGCTCCACCTCTACTCTGCCCTCGGGAGACCACATCTGGATGGTTGTGTCCAGCTCTGGGCCCCTCAGCTCCAGAGGGACACAGAGCTGCTGGAGAGAGCCCAGCACAGAGCCACAGGGGTGATGGAGGGAGGGGAGCATCTCCCTGCTGAGGAGGGGCTGAGGGAGCTGGGGCTCTGGAGCTGGGAAAAAGGAGCCTGAGGGGTGACCCCATGGGTGTTGATCAGTGTGTGAAGGGTGGGTGTGAGGAGGATGGAGCCAGGCTCTGCTCAGGGGCACCCAGTGACAGGACAAGGGGCAGTGGGTGTGAGCTGGAGCAGAGGAGGTTCCCCATCAGTGTGAGAAGGACCTTGTTCCCGGTGAGGGTGCCACAGCCCTGGCAGGGGCTGCCCAAAGAGGTTGTGGAGTTTCCTTTTCTGGAGACATTTAATACCCTGCTGGCCCTGTTCCTGTGGGACTGGATCTAGGGGGTCCTGCTGTGGCAGGGGGATGGGACTGGATGATCTTCCGAGGTCCCTTCCCACCCCTAATGTTCTGTGTATCTAGCCAATGTGTAGAACAAGCTCACAAAGAAGGACCAAGTGTTCTGCTTTCTGCTGAAGCTATGGAGGTGCTTAGGGACCACATCATACCTGTTGATTAAGAACCGTCTATGTCTGGAGCCCGGTAGGTGTTCTCCTGGCAGGCCATGGGTTGAAATCAAGGTCAGGTTGTTGAACTTCAGGCGTGGACTGTGGGAAGAGAAACAGAATGCCTCAGCTCAAGCAGGATGAGTCTGTCCAGGGTCTGTTTAGTGCCTCACAATGCCAGTGTGTTCCAACGCACGGCGGTACCCAGTGCTCACAGCTCGGCTTCCCAGTCCAACACTGGTGCTTCGGTGCCGCGCGGCAGCCAGCTCAGCACTGTCTCCATTTTGACAGAGGTACTTAGACTCCAGCTCTGCTCCACAGCTCTTCCAGCAGGACTTGCCTTCTGCAGAATCATGGAATCCTCATGGCTGGAGAGGACCTCCAGGAGCATCAAGTCCAGAGAAGGAGACTCCACAGCCCCCCTGGGCAGCCCCTGCCAGGGCTCTGGCACCCTCACCATGAACAAGGTCCTTCTCACACTGATGTGGAACCTCCTCTGCTCCAGCTCACACCCACTGCCCCTTGTCCTGTCACTGGGTGCCCCTGAGCAGAGCCTGGCTCCATCCTTCTGACACCCACCCTTCACATACTTATAGACATTAATGAGGTCACCCCTCAGTGTCCTTGTCTCCAAGCTAAAGAGACGTCGTTGCCACGAGGGCAAGCTAAATGCCAAGGAGTCACTCTGTTTAGGTGTGTAAAGCAATTGTAGCTGCTCACACCTGCGCCCCACTCGAGAGCTCCCTGGGTGCAGAGGGCGTTCTCGACGCTTCAAATTCAGCTTCATGTATCTGGCCAACTTGTTTATATGGAGACTGCTTGGGACTGCCCAGGCAACGTAAAGCAGGTTGGACTAGATGATCTTTTGAGGTCCCTTCCAATCCCTAATGATTCTTTGATTCTATGACTCTATGTCTCTTGAGCTGGGAGAAATGGAGACTGAGGAGTGAGCTCTTTAATGTCTATAAATATGTGAAGGGGTGGGTGTCAGGAGGATGGAGCCAGGCTCTGCTCCATGTCACAGGGGAAGGAGCAATGGGTGTGAGCTGGAACAGAGGAGGTTCCACATCAAGATGAGAAGGACCTTGTTCCCAGTGAGGGTGCCAGAGCCCTGGCAGGGGCTGCCCAGGGGGGCTGTGGAGTCTCCTTCTCTGGAGACATTTCAAACCCACCTGGGCATGTTCCTCTGTGACTGGTTCTAGGGGATCCTGCTGTGGTGGGGGGACTGGACTGGCTGATCTTTGGAGGTCCCTTCCAATCCCTCCTGCTCTGTGACTCTGTGACAGGAAAAGCAAGTCCTTTTTACGCCCACCTCTGCAGAGTGACTAATTTAAACGCGCGTCAGGCCCATAATCTGTATAAATATATGTCCTCTGTCGCATTAAGGTTCTCTTTATGCCGCCCTCAGCCTGGAGATTTACCATAGATAATCCATAATCCAGAATTAAACTATTAATATGCATTTGGAGAGGGGCAGGCATAACCTTGACATTCCTTGGTTTAAGTATGACCTTTAACTCTGTTTGAATATATTTTTTAAAGGTATGAATAACAAATTAACACGGGGCGATCAAAAGCATTCTGATTCCGCAGTACCATTTGCATCAATCCACACTTAACTTGCAGAAAGCCTCAAAGATTAGAAGGCTTAATCACTCATAATATTTATTTGTTTTTAAATGTCAGATCGCGTTTGGTTCCACGTCCTGTCAGTCTTGTTGCCCTCTACTCTGCTGTTAATGAAACGATGGTGGAAAGTCGTCGTCTTTTCGTGCCCGCAGACACCTCAGCTAAATGACAAAGTGCCCTGTGCCTGCTGTCTGGAAAGGAATTGCCTTCTCTGTCCTCAGAATCACAGCATCACGGGGTGAGTGAGGCTGGAGAAGCCCTCTGAGCTCAGCCAGCCCAGACCAGCACCTCACATCACCTCAGTGGCCACACCAGGGCACTAAGGGCCACAGCCAGGCTGCCCTTCAGCACCCCCAGGGATGGGGACTCCCCCACTGCCCTGGGCAGTCCAGTCCAGCCTCTGATCACCCTTTCCCTGAGGAAGGGCTTCCTAACATCCAGCCTAACCCTCCCCTGGTGCAGCTTCAGGCCCTGCCCTCTGGTCCTGGTGCTGGTTGCCTGGGAAAAGAGCCTGGCTCCAACCTGACTTCAACCTCCCTTCAGGGAGCTGCAGAAAGGGAGAAGGTCCCCACTCAATCTCCTCTTCTCCAGGCTGAACACCTCCAGCTCCCTCAGCCTCTCCCCATCAGCTCTTCCCTCCAGTGCCTTCCCCAGCCTCATTGTTTCTCTGGACCTGCTCCAGCCCCTCCATCTCTTTCTTGAAGTGAGGGACCCAGTACTGGAGGGGAGGCCTCTCCAGTGCCCAGTCCAGGGGGAGAATGATGTCCCTAGCCCTGCTGGCCACACTACTCCTGATCCAAGCCAGGATGCCACTGGCCTTTTGGGCTCCTTGGCACCCTGCTGGCTCCTGTTCAGCTGGCTGTCACCCAGTCCTGCCAGGTTCCTCTCTGCCTGGCTGCTCTCCAGCCCCTCATCCCCCAGTCTGTAGCTGCAGGTGGTTCTTCTGGCCAAGGTATAGGACCCTTGGCCCTGTTAAGCCTCAGCCCATTGGCCTCAGGCCACTGACCCAGCCTGCCCACAAGCACAGAAACCAGAGCACACCTTGGTGCTCAGCCCCGGTCACTGTCAGGCACTGGCGCCCGGTTTTGGGGTGACAACCGCTCGGGGTGTTTAACCAGTGATGGCTGCTGACGTTGCTGCAGCCTGCACAGTCCCCCCGCTGGGTTAACGTGAGGATGGTTTAGTTATTGATCAGGGCTTTTGATCCTTTGCTGCTGCCTGAAAGCTTCTAATGACCAGAAAGGCACAAGGGCTCTGAGAAAGGGCACTGCCCACTAGGAGAGTGAACGTCCTAGATGCTCCCGACACGCACGGCAGCGCTCGCAATGAGGTGGGGGGAAGCAGAGGTCTCCATCTGGTGAAAAGTCTTCGAGAGAAGAGCCTCAGCCACTGCAGCACTAAACAAGGGCACCTGCATTGTAGAAGCAAATAATTCCAGAAGGGATTCGTGTTGCTGTGGATACAGAGGGAAGAGCAGCTCAGAGACACCGGTAGAGCAGGGAAGGATTAGAGTATCTAGGGAAATAAGTAAAAGGTATTTGGCTTCATCGCACGGCGCGGGAGGACGGCTACGACAAGGAAGAGCCGACGGGATCGCCAGCTTACCGTGAGCATCATCAAGGGAACAGACAACAGCAAAGTTTAGTAGGTTAGTCACACACATCCTGAACCTGTTGGATTACTCCTTCCTAGCTTCTCTGGGCTTATTTCACCTGGAGTCTTCCTGCCTTTTCTGGTTTTACTGTCCTCTTGTAGAGGCTTCGACGGTGGAAGCTGCCTGAACAAATGATTTCACAGAATCACAGAGTATTGGGGACTGGAAGGGACCTCAACAGATCCCCCCTGGCCACAGGTAGGATCCCTAGATGCAGTCACACAGGAACATGTTCAGATGGGTTTTGGATGTCTCCAGAGAAGGAGACTCCACAGCCACCACCGGGCAGCCCCTTCCAGGGCTCTGTCACCCTCACTGGGAAGAAGTTTCTTCTCAATCCCTAACGATTCTATGATTCTCGGAGGCGATTCTATGAATGGCGGAGGTCATTGCTAGGCCGCTCTCCATCATCTTTGCTAGGTCCTGGGAAACGGGAGAGGTGCCTAGGGACTGGAAAATAGCAAATGTTGCCCCAATCTTTAAAAAGGGAAAGAAGGAAGACCCAGGTAACTATAGACCGGTCAGCCTCACCTCCATCCCAGGAAAGGTGATGGAACAGTTTGTACTGGAGGCTGTTTCCGGGCACATCAGGGACAGGAGGGTCATTAGGGACAGTCAGCATGGCTTCACAAAGGGAAAGTCATGCTTGACCAACCTTATAGCCTTTTATGAGGGTGTAACCAGGTGGATGGATGAGGGCAGAGCCGTGGATGTCATCTATCTTGACTTAAGAAAGGCATTTGACACGGTCTCTCACAGCATCCTTGCAGACAAACTGAGGCAGTGTGGCCTAGATTTTCGGGTAGTGAGGTGGATTGTAAACTGGCTACAGGGTAGAAGTCAGAGAGTGGTGGTCAATGGGACAGAGTCTAGTTGGAGGCCTGTGTCTAGTGGAGTGCCCCAGGGATCGGTGCTGGGACCGGTCCTGTTCAATCTATTCATTGATGACTTGGATGAGGGATTGGCATGCACTGTCAGCAAGTTTGCTGATGACACTAAGCTGGGTGGTGTCGCCGACACCCCCGCAGACTGTGCTGCCATTCAGCGAGATCTGGACAGGCTGGAGAACTGGGCAGAGAAAAATCTAATGAGCTATAACAAGAGTAAGTGCAGAGTCTTGCATCTGGGCAAGAACAACCCCAGGTACCAGTATAGGCTGGGGACTGACCTGTTGGAGTGTAGTGTAGGGGAAAGGGACTTGGGGGTCCTGGTGGACAACAAGATGACTATGAGCCAGCAATGTGCTCTTGTGGCCAAGAAGGCCAACAGCATCCTGGGGTGGATTAGAAGAGGGGTGGTTAGCAGATCAAGAGAGGTTCTTCTCCCCCTCTACTCTGCCCTGGTGAGACCACACCTGGAGTATTGTGTCCAGTTCTGGGCTCCTCAGTACAAGAGGGATGTGGAGCTGCTGGAGAGAGTTCAGCGTAGGGCAACAAAGATGATAAGAGAGGTGGAACACCTCCCTTATGAGGAGAGGTTGAGGGAGCTGGGTCTCTTTAGCTTGGATAAGAGGAGACTGAGGGGTGACCTCATTAATGTCTACAAATATTTGAGGGGTGGGTGTCAGGAGGATGGCACTGGGCTGTTCTCGGTGTCATGTAGTGATAGGACAAGGGGCAATGGTTGTAAGCTGGAACATAGGAGGTTCCACATCAACCTGAGAAGGAACTTCTTCACAGTGAGGGTGACGGAGCACTGGAACAGGCTGCCCAGGGGGGTTGTGGAGTCTCCTTCTCTGGAGATGTTCAAGACCCGACTGGACAGGTTCCTGTGTGACTTGGTTTAGGTGATCCTGCTGTTGCAGGCGGATTGGACTAGATGATCTTTCGAGGTCCCTTCCGATCCGTAATGATTCTATGATTCTATGATTCTATGATTCTCAAAAAAGTGCTTTCAAGAGTAGGATCAGACAGATCATTCCACAGAGAGATGAAGGCAGGGATGGGCATGTTGAGTTTATTCCAATAACTTGAGTTTATTTCCAATAACTCAAATGACTTCTGTTATAAAAACAAGGTGCCGGGAAGCGTTCTGCATGAACCCCAAGATTTCCACCTAGCTGCAACAAAACATCACACTTCTTTCCCCCTAGTCATCTATTACAACTAAAGTAAGAAAGGCTGACAGAAGATAATGATTTCCCTGGCTACCAAAGCTTGTTACTAGCTTGTAACTCTTCTCTACTTTGTAATCACAGAAGGTTCTAGGCTGGAAAGGACCTCCAGAGGTCATCTAGTCCAACCTCCCTGCACAGGGACAGCTCTACCTAGGTCAGGTTGCTCAGAGCCTCAGCAAACCTGACCTTCAGTGACTCCAGGGATGGGGCTCCAGCCACCAGCCACTCTCACACTGCAGAGCTGGTTTCTAAGATCCAGCCTAAGCCTGTCCTTTCCCAGCTTGAACCCACTGCTCCTTGTCCTGTCATAGAGTCATAAAATCATTAGGGACTGGAGGGGACCTTGAAAGATCATCCAGTCCAGTCCCCCTGCCACAGCAGGATCACCTAGATCCAGTCGCACAGAACAGTCCAGGTGGGTTTGAAATGTCTCCAGAGAAGGAGACTCCACAACCTGCCTGGGCAGCCCCTGGGGTGTGAGCTGGAGGTTCCCCATCAGTGTGAGAAGGACCTTCTTCCCAGTGAAGGTGCCAGAGCCCTGGCAGGGGCTGCCCAGGGGGGTTGTGGAGTCTCCTTCTCTGGAGATGTTC
>VXBP01002724.1:514445-561489 GCA_013400115.1 Rhinopomastus cyanomelas | reverse complement strand
ACTGCACTGGATGGTCTTTGTAGGTCCCTTCCAATCCTGAATGTCCTGTGACTCTGTGAGAAGGAAGCCCTTGCACCCCGATCCCCGTGGCAAAGGCAGACAGCGCAGAACAATGGAGATCACGAATCCATTCATTCCGTGTAGCTCTGTGATCAGCAAGTAAGCACTAACTATTTAATTAGTCAACTAATTAGTGACAGCCAACATGGAAGGCTTCAGATGTTCTCAGACAAATGCAAAGATAAAAAGCCTAATTAAACAGCAAGCGTGATGCAACTGCTGCCAACCCAGACAGATGTGCAGGACAGCGAGCGGGACGGTGCTGCCAGATAACGGCGGCCGTGGCCGCCCTGCCTGCAACACCCCTGCCTTTCCACACTCAGCTGAGGGGGACATCAGCCCGCGGACAGAAACCTCACAGACCCAACAGGTTACATCCTCATTCCACCTGAAGACAAAACACTTTGGGGCTTTGACTGGGATAGACTGGAAATTCTAACCAATTGGACTTGAATTTCAACCAAAATGCTCTTTAATTTCAACAAAAACATTCTTGAATTTCGACCCAAAATGTTCTTTCATTTTGACTAAAATGGACTTGGATTTCCACAGAAAAGGACTTGAGTTCTGACCCAAAATTGACTTGAATTTCGACCCAAAATGTTCCTTCGTTTTGACCAGAATATTCTTTCATTTTGACCAAAATGCTCTTTAATTTTAACAAAAATGTTCTTTAATTTCAACCCAAAATGTTCTTTCATCTTGACCAAAATGGACATGAATTTCCACAAAAATGGACTTGAGTTCTGACCCAAAATGGACTTGAATTTTGACTCAAAATGTTCTTTAATTTCAACCAGAATATTCTTTCTTTTCAACCAAAATGTTCCTTAATTTCAACCAGAATATTCTTTCTTTTCAACCAAAATGTTCCTTAATTTCAACCAGAATATTTTTTAATTTCAACAAAAATGTTCTTGACTTTCAATCTAAATGTTCTTTAATTTTGACCCAAATGTTCTTTAATTGCGACCCAAATGTTACTTCATTTGAACAAAAATGGTTTTTAATTTCAACTAAAATAATCTTGAGCGTCAACAAAAATAGACTTGAATGTCAACCAGAATGTTCTTCCATGTTGACCAGAATGTTCTTTAACTTCAACAAAAACGCTCTTTAGTCTTGATCGAAACGGACCTGAATTTCAACCCAAATGGACTTGACTTCCAACCACAATGTTCTTTAATTGCAGCCAAAACGGGCATGAATTTCGACCAAAATGGACGTGAGTTCTGGCCAGGACGTCCCTCCCGTCCGCGTTGTGAGCGCGGGAGCCCTTCCAGTGCACCCCACGGGCAGGGCCCTGGGTATTTGCGGTGTTTCCACGCCGAGCGGCGCGACCGCTGCGGCCCGCTTGTTTACAGCTATGTGTGCGGCGCGTGACGTGCATTTCCAACGGCCTCGGAGAGCCGGGCATTGTTTACACCGGAGGTGGGATTAGGCAGGGTTTTGAAATCACGGATTAAAAAGGGTTTTCCCTCTAATCAGAAGACAATAACAGCTTTCCACAGCTATATGCAAAGAGGTGGATGAAAAGCTAATTGGTCCACTCTCACAGAGCCAATGACAAGATACTGCTGCGAGGGAGCTTTCTGCGATGTGGCGGCCAAGCTTCGGTCACCTGCTGTCGGGGTGCTCCCGTTGGCAGGCTGCTCCGGGAGCGCTCTGCCAGAAGGAGCTGGAAAGTCTAGGCTTTACAGGAGCCTAACGGAACCACAGGATCACCCTGGTCGGAAAAGACCCCTGGGATCATCGAGTCCAACCACCTACCCCACCTTACAAGTTCACCGCTAAACTAGATCCTTCAAGACCTCACCCAAAGGATCTTTAAACACATCCAGGGATGGCAACTCAACCACCTCCCTGGGAAGCCCCTTCCAGTGCCTGAGCACCCTTTCTGTGAAAAAATTCTTCCTAATATCTAGTCTAAACCTACCCTGTGGTAACTTGAAGCCCTTCCTTCTTGTTCTATCACTAATTGCTTGTGAGAAGAGACCAGCATCACAGAATCATTAGGGATTGGAAGGGACCTCAAAAGATCATCCAGCCCAATCCTCCTGCCACAGCAGGATCACCCAGACCAAGTCATACAGTTAGTCAGGGTTAGAAGGGACCACAGGATCATCCAGTTCAAACTCTCCTGCCATGGGCTTTTCAGGTAGTTATAGAGAGTGATGAGGTCTCCTCTCAGTCTCCTCTTCTTCAAACTAAAGTATTATAGAATCATTAGGGATTGGAAGGGACTCCAAAAGATCATCTAGTCCAATCCCCCTGCCACAGCAGGATCACCCAGACCAAGTCACACAGGAACACATCCAGGTGAGTCTTAAAACATCTCCAGTGAAGGAGACTTCACAACCCCCCTGGGCAGTCCCTTCCGAGGCTCTGTCACCCTCACTGGGAAGAAGTTGCTACTCACAGTGATGTGGAACCTCCTCTGCCCCAGCTCACACCTGCTGCTCCTTGTCCTGTCACTGGGTGCCCCTGAGCAGAACCTGGCTCCATCCTCCTGACACCCACCCTTCAAATACCTATAGACATTAATGAGGTCACCCCTCAGTCTCCTCCAAGCAATAGAGACCCAGATCCCTCAGCCTCTCCTCATAAGGGAGGTGCTCACCTCCTTCATCATCCTCATTGTCCTACGCTGGACTCACTGCAGCAGCTCCACATCCCTCTTGAACTTGAGGAGCCCAGAACTGGACACAACGCTCCAGATGTGGTCTCACCACAGCCCCAGCTCTCTCAGTCTTTCCTCCTAAGTTTTACTCTCCAGTCCCTTCACCAGCTTAACCCTACTGCCATGAGCATCGTTCTTAAATTATCACAGAATCACAGAACATTAGGGATTGGAAAGGACTTGAAAGATCATCTAGTCCAGTCCCCCTGATGGAGCAGGATCCCCTAGAGCCGCTCACACAGGATCATGTCCAGGTGGTTTTTAGGCTCCTCAGTCAGGTCAGTGGCTCACAGCACTGTGAGTGAAGAGGGCACACGCGCGTGTACTTACCAGAAGGTCTCATAAAGCTCCTCTCCTCGGCTTTCCTTTGGTTACCTTTCTTCCCCCCAAAGAGCAAATCACTCAAGGAAACTAAAACTACCCTTGCACTTTAGCTTTGCCTCTGTTTGGACTTTCTTTGGCCTCATTCACGGGGATGCTGAAGGGCTTTCTCCCTGCTGCACCCCCAACAAAGGGAAGGCAGGAGCAGCAGCCCACACAAACAGTTTGGAGGGCAGAGAACAATAGGGACCGTGTTGCTGGGCTGAGCTGCTTTCTCACACGGCAGGTGCTGGGTGGTTGCTGCTACTTCTTTAGGACTGGGCATCACCTGGAGTTTATAAATGATCTGATGCTGCTGCAATTTACAGAGGCCTTGTCTTGGTGCTGGAGAGTGACCTAAGTCCTGGCTTTGTGCAAGGAGAAGCAGATAATTGCGCTGCCCAGGCAGAGCCTCCTGCAGGAGCTGTGAGAATCACAATTCCTTCCCCTCGCACCATGCTCCTGCAGGGGAGTTAATTACTGCAGCAGTTTGTGATGCAACTCACTTCCCTGCTCCCACAGCATCTCAGCTCTGCTGCCCACATCACGTGTGGACGAGCTGCAGCCGCTGCGCAGCCCCTTCAGCCGCCTTCACAGCGGTAGCCACTGCCAGCCTGGCGCGAGACAGGAGGCCAGGCCCTCCGCGGTGCCCTGCCGGCGCCGCTAAAATGAAGAGCCACGAGCATCCCAGAGAAAAGCAGCCCTGGAGCTGGACACGTGTCTGCGTGAGTGGGTACGGACCGAGAACAAGGATCAGCGGGAGCTACGGACTGCAGTGGTGAAACACGGAGAGCGAGCTCACCACCACCGACCGCGCGCAGCAGGTGCAGTTCTGCAGGGCCTGGGGCATCCCTGGCACTAGGAGGAAGCTTCTACAGAGTCACAGATCAGAGAATCACAGGACATTAGGGACTGGAAGGGACCTAGAATGAGCCCCCAGTCCCATCCCCTGCCACAGCAGGATCCCCTAGATCCAGTCACACAGGAGTATGTCCAGGAAGGTTTGAAACCTCTCCAGAGAAGGAGACCCCGTGGGCACGAGAGGCAGCCAGCCACAACTCTCCAGAGAGAAGAGGCCATCCTCATGATTATTCCTCTGCTAAATGAAAAATGTATTTCTTCAGTCTCAAAGAAGTTGAAAACACTTGTAAAATCCAGTCCTAGTAATTGTTGTGTAGGTAAGTGAATTACATTTGTGTGTTTCCGTGGCAACTGGCAACGTAAAACAATTAAGTATGAGGAATAATGAGGAGAAAAAGACTTCCTCTTTGTAGGAATTAAGGCCTTAACCAATTGCTTCAATCGAGCTATTTTTAGAGCAAGCGACCTTCGCAAGGAATATTAGAGAGTTACCAGTGAATTGAACTAAATTGTATTAAAAGGCCTTCACATTGATCAGGAGACTTTATCTGCTGCTGATGTGAATGTTGAAAGGAGAATACGTCTCAAAATATAAATAGACTGATATAAATGCTGTGACATCTTGCACTGAGTGCTGACTGCTTGCTTTCTGCCTTCTCAGAGCAACAGCCAGTCTCCTCCAAGGAGGAGCACTCTGCTCGGGCACTGCTGAAGGCTCTCCCACAGACACCACTGCTCCCTGGCTGTCTTGGACTGCCTGGTGGCCTGTCAAGAGCTTGAGAGAGGCCAGTGCAGAGCCACAGGGGTGATGGAGGGAGGGGAGCATCTCCCTGCTGAGGAGAAGCTGAGGGAGCTGGGGCTCTGGAGCTGGGAAAGAGGAGCCTGAGGGGTGACCCCATGGGTGTTGATCAATATGTGAAGGGTGGGTGTGAGGAGGATGGAGCCAGGCTCTGCTCAGGGGCACCCAGTGACAGGACAGGGGGCAGCGGGTGTGAGCTGGAGCAGAGGAGGTTCCACATCAGTGTGAGAAAGACCTTGTTCGCAGTGAGGGTGCCAGAGCCCTGGCAGGGGCTGCCCGGGGGGCTGTGGAGTCTCCTGCCCTGGAGACATTTCAAACCTGCCTGGCCATGTCCTTGGGTGACTGGATCTAGGGGATGCTGCTGTGTCAGAGGGATTGGGCAGGATGATCTTTCAAGGTCCCTTCCAGTCCCTAATGTTCTGTGTGTCTGATTCACAGGAAGAACGTAACGGACTCAATTTTATTAACTCTCTGTCTCCTACTCGTAACAGAGCAGTATCTTTTGAGGTCCCTCCCAAGCCCCAATGTCCTGTGATTCTGTGTGAATTCTCTGCTCTTCTCAGCAGAGGAAATCAAATGAGGAACTTACCAAAAAACCAAGGTCTCCAGAAAAGAGATCCCCACGTCGGACGCACCGACCACCACGATCCTAGTGTTGATCGACACTCTAGATTCCAGCACCAGCTTGCGGTTGATGTGGTTCAAAGAATAACTCGGCTGCAAAAGGAAAACACATGAAGAGGATGGAAATGCTTTCAAAAGCCCCAGCAGAAGGCTTTTAAGAATCATTAAACCGTCAGCAACGCCAGCGACGCGCTACTGCTCACGGCTCGGCAACACCGAGCTTGTATCTTGAGTGACTCTGGAAGTTTAATTGACAACTCACTTCCAAAACCATTGATTTAACTTTTAAATACAGAGCAGTTACACCGAAAGGATGACGGGAAATGCTGGAACATAGGAGGATCTAAGGCAGGTGGACAGTTTGAAATGATAGGACAAGGGGCAGTGGGTGTGAGCTGGAGCACAGGAGGTTCCCCATCAGTGTGAGAAGGACCTTCTTCCCAGTGAGGGTGCCAGAGCCCTGGGAGGGGCTGCCCAGGGGGGTTGTGGAGTCTCCTTCTCTGGAGACGTTTCAAACCCCCCTGGCCATGTTCCTGTGTGACTAGATATGGGGGATCCTGCTGTGGCAGGTGTTGGACTGGGTGATCTTTTGAGGTCCCTTCCAATCCCTGATGATTCTATGATTCTGTGAAATGGCCTCAAGTTGCATCAGGGGAGGTTTAGACTGGATCTTGGGAAGAAGCTCTTTGCTGAGAAAGTGCTTGGCCACTGGAACAGGCTGCCCAGGGAGGTGGTGGAGTCCCCATCCCTGGAGGGGTTTAGAAACCCGAGTAGCCAGAGCACTTGAGGCCCTGGTGTAAGTGTTAGGGAGCTGTTGGGCTGAGGGCTGGGCTTGGTGATCCCGGAGGTCCTTTCCTGCCATGAGGATTCCATGATTCTACGAAAGCTTTCAAAGGAGTGAGGTGGTGTCTTGGTGCCAGTGAGATTGGCACTGTAGCCAAAAATCTCCCTGTGAAGTTTTTAACTACTAGATTATTGGCTTCCACTGTTCTTAACGCAAACACCGGGCACAACAGCAAACTCCAGCTGTTGGTCTCCAGGTCTCACTGGCTAGCAGAGATTCTCAAACAGACAAGAAAGGGCAGAGGGCTAACATTACACATCACGATGGGTTTTGTGCCCTGAACTGTATTTAGTCCTTAAATTTCCAGTGGAAAACAGGAACATGTCCAGGAGGGTGTGAAATGTCTCCAGAGAAGGAGACTCCACAGCCCCCCTGGGCAGCCCCTGCCAGGGCTCTGGCACCCTCACAATGAAGAAGGTCCTTCTCACACTGATGGGGAACCTCCTCTGCTCCAGCTCACACCCGCTGCCCCTTGTCCTGTCACTGGGTGCCCCTGAGCAGAGCCTGGCTCCATCTTCCTCACACCCACCCTTCACATATTGATCAACACCCATGGGGTCACCCCTCAGGCTCCTTTTTCCCAGCTCCAGAGCCCCAGCTCCCTCAGCCTCTCCTCAGCAGGGAGATGCTCCCCTCCCTCCATCATCCCTGTGGCTCTGCGCTGGGCTCTCTCCAGCAGTTCTGTGTCCTTCTGGAGCTGAGGGGCCCACAACTGGTCACAATCAGCCAGGTGTGGTCTCCCCAGGGCTGAGCAGAGAGGGAGGAGAACCTCTCTTGATCTACTAACCACCCCCTTCTGATGAAATGACAGAAGTCTCTTCTCTCTGTATTAGTTGACAGAATAACTCAGCATATGAAGAATAAGTGTTATTTTAAGGCTGTGGTGATGGCACCAGCCTTCCGGAGAACCATATGGCACAATGAGAGCCCCAAGAGACCTTCACACCACATCCTTCCAGAGGAAGAGACCTCAGCTGAGATTTCAGCACAGCCTCACCACACGAGGTGCAGAACTGCCCGTGTGACACACTTGAGCGCTGCCCTAACACCTGAGGAACGATTATGGATCAGCTGCTTGCCGACTGCCATCACCACATCGCAAGCAGAGGCAAAATTGAAAGTCCTCTTCAGTCGGGCGAGCTCATTTTTTACTGCCAGTCACTGCTCGTCCAGCCGCGGCGGATCGCAGCGCAAGGATGACATCCAGTGGTCAGCCACACGCGCCTCGGAGCCCAGCCTGCGCCACCAAGATGCCAGCAGGCATCGCAAGAGGTGAGCCAGCCCGTGGTGGCTGCTTAATGGAGAAGACAGGCTGCTGAGGACTGGCCTCGCAGGCGGCGCAGCGCTGCCCAAGCCCCGCCGAGCCAGGGCTCAGCCGCACAACGGCCGTAAAGATGCCCAAATCCTTCCAGTGGGGTACCCAGCAGCTTCTGGGATGATGCCTCCCAACAGAATCCACCAGCAGTGCTCTAGAACATAGTGTCAGAGAGTTACTTAGGTTGGAAAAGACTTCCAGGAGCATCAAGTCCAACCATTAACCCAGCTGTACCAAGCCCATTGCTAAACTCAGACACTGGAAAGTCTCAGGGTGGAGACTCAGGGGACCTTCTCCCTCTCTCCATCTCCCTGAAGGGAGGTTGTGGTCCGGTGGAGGTTGGACTCTTCTCCCAGGCAACCAGCACCAGAGGGCAGGGCCTGAAGCTGCCAGGGGAGGGTTAGGGTGGATGTCAGGAAGCCCTTCCTCAGGGAAAGGGGGATCAGAGGCTGGACTGGGCTGCCCAGGGTGGTGGTGGAGTCCCCATCCCTGGAGGTGTTGAAGGGCAGCCTGGCTGTGGCCCTGAGTGCCCTGGTGTGGCCACTGGGGTGCTGTTAGGTGCTGGGCTGGGCTGGCTGAGCCCAGAGGGCTTCTCCAGCCTCAGTCACTCTGTGATTCTGCAAAACATGACCGTAAGCTCCAGATCTAACACGGTTAAATACTTCCTATAGCAGGACTTGCCAGCAAAAAAGGGTTTGATTGCAGATGAAAACACATCTGTAACATTTCAGAAATGGAAAAAGCCCTATTTCTTTCTTATTGAAACTGGAAGAGATTATAAGAAAGCTTCAGAGCCCCAGCTCCCTCAGCCTCTCCTCAGCAGGGAGATGCTCCTCTCCCTCCATCATCCCTGTGGCTCTGTGCTGGGCTCTCTCTAGCAGCTCTGTGTCCTTCTGGAGCTGAGGGGCCAGAATCAGACACAATCATCCAGCTGTGGTCTCAGCAGGGCAGAGCAGAGGGGGTTCTCCTGCAGGGCTGCATTGGGTTGGTTTGGAAAGGGAGCCCACCAACACAGCGCAAAGCAGAACGCGATCCCTGAGGGAAGAGCTGGATCTCAGGTACAGAACAGCTCCTGTGTCACTAGTGCAAAGGCAGTGCCGGGGTAGAATACAACTGGTTTTGCTCACCACACACAACAGCCCCAACACCAACAGCTGTCATGCCTCAGAAACCACCTTCCTAACAGCTCAGTGCACTAAGTGGCCCAGGGGGAGCAAGGAATGAGGTGGATGCCTCCCACAGCACCACCTTACTCTAACCAAGTGTCAGGACAAACGACTACAGATGTTCCCCGGAGGAGAACTCAGGCATCGTAATTGGTAGGTCAATAGCAAACGGAACGTGTTCATCTTGTAGCCCATTTACTAAATAAAGCAGCAATCACTAATGAACACTGAGGCCACCAGCAGCCAAGGGAGAAGACACATTGCGCTCAAAAAAAGCTGTTTTCTTGGGTGACTGAAAGGATGATCTTCCCTCCCGACCCCTCTGGTACCTGACCGCCTCTGCGGTGTCGCTCCCACCTGAGAGGGCAGCAGCCATCCACCACTCATCCCTGGCTCCCGCAGGGGTGGCCTTTGGGCACTGCAGTGTCCTTGCCACCTGCTCACAGGCCCTCAGACCCTGCCTCTGCTGACACTGCCTGTGCCTGTCTAGAGCACGGCACTGGAAGAGCAAACCCTGCGCGTAAGGGATGCCTTTCACTCAGGATCCCCAGCACACTCTGTGCCTGAGCCAGGATTAGTTTACAGCATTAAAATTCCCCCACCCCTCTGGACAGCAGCTCCAGTGCTCAGAGGGCTGGGGCATCTCCCCTGTGAGGACAGGCTGAGCAAGGTGGGGTTGTGCAGCCTGGAGAAGAGGAGGCTCCCAGGTCACCTTCCAGCAGCTTTCTAGCCTCTGAAGGAAGTGGGCTACAAGAAAGCTGGGGAGTGGGGTGGGAGCGAGAGGATAGGGGGAAAGGGTTCCAGACCTGAAGAGGGGAGATTGAAGTTGGCCATGAGGAACCAGCTCTTTGCTGTGAGGGTGGGGAGATGCTGGAACAGGCTGCCCAAGGCAGTTGTGGCTGCCCCATCTCCTCAGCAGTGCTGAAGGGCAGGTTGTGTGGGGCCCTGAGAGACCTGCTCTAGTGAAGGTGCCCCTGCCTGTGCAGGGGGGTTGGGGCTGGGTGATCTTTAAGGATCCTTCCATCTCTGTCCATTCTGTGATTCCTGCCCTGAGCTGGATGAGCTCAGAGGGCTTTTCCAGCCTCAGTAATTCTGTGATCCAGCCAAACGCACTGAAGCATTTGAAAGTGCCCCTGAATTCAGCCCAGGGTCCTGCAAGATAAACATCACTGGCTCCTTACTCGGTACCTTCACAGACCCCTCCTTACTTCAGGGAACCACTCGCAGGGGCCCTCCCTGCCCCATTTCTGGGGGTTCCGTGCTGCTGTGCAGCACTCTTGTTTCCACTGGGAATTTATTACTGAGAAACCTGAGCTACTGCCTTGCAGTTCCTTCAGAACCTGAACTCTGATCCTGTAAAACCCATCAGAGGGGGACAGATGATCAACAAGCCTGTTCCCAGATTAGCACGGAGGTCAGCGATAGCGGCAGGCAAACAAGAAGGTGAGCAAACAGAGCTGTGTTAATTTCAAGCTCCATTTGAATCAGAGGGGAAGAAAATAAAGCAATCAGTGTTTACGCAGGAGCTGTGAGCAGAAGGTATTGGGGAAAAGCAGGATCTGTCAGCCTGTCATGTGGTTTTGTTCCAGAACTCACCAGGAATGGCTGCGAGAGCCGTTCCCAGGCAGTCACTGGTTCACACAAACACCAAAACCAGGAGGAAAAGGGAACGAGCTGCAGCCTCCATCAGTGCTTCTACTTGACCACAGACTCACAGAGCATTAGAGATTGGAAGGGACCTCCAATGATCAGCCAGTCCAGTCCCCCTGCCACAGCAGATTCACCTAGATCCAGTCACACAGGAACATGGCCAGGAGGGTCTTAAACATCTCCAGAGAAGGAAACTCCACAGCCCCCCTGGGCAGCCCCTGCCAGGGCTCTGGCACCCTCACTGGGAAGATGTTCCTTCTGATATTCATGTGGAACCTCCTGTGTCCCAGCTCACACCCACTGCCCCCTGTCCTGTCACTAGATGACACTGAGCAGAGCCTGGCTCCATCCTCCTGACACCCACCCTTCAAATATTTATAGACAGTAGTGAGGTCACCCCCAAGTCTCCTTGTCTCCAAGCTGGCACTAAAACATGGCTCTGGAGTAAACTAGAATCACACTGAATCAGTCACCCCTTGTGTCACACAGAACCACAGAATTGCAGAAAGTTAGGAGTTGGAAGGGATCATCCAGTCCAACCCTCTTGCCAGAGCAGGATCCTCTAGGACAAGTCATACAGGGCTGCTTCTGGATGGGTTTTGAAAGTCTCCAGAGCAGGAGACTCCTCAGCTTCTCTAGGCAGCCCCTGCCAGGACTCTTCCTCACTGGGAAGAAGGTCCCTTCCAGTCCCTAATGATTCTGGAACAGAGAATATTACCCTTCTGCAGAAACCCTACCCACGCCCTCTCCTTACAAGCTGGATCGATGCTCCTTCCAGAGTCAATCTTCCAGAAAGCTTGAAAGCAAGTCTGACTGTGTTTTGACTCCTGGAGTCTGCTGCAAGTGTCATTAGCACCTGTGCAGCACTGACACGGCGCTTGCAAAATACAGCTAGGTCATCTTGCTTTTCACTTCACACGTGCACGCGAGTGGTAAACATTCAGAGCATTCCTGCTAATGATGCCATCTGGTGCCTCCCATAACGGTGCAGTAGTCAGCCTTCCAAACAAGATGCAATGGCAGCAGCACAGCAAACCCACTGACATTTACAGTACAGACATTTATGAGCAGCCATCAGCTCAGAGCGGCTCTGTCTGCCTGGCTGCTGGGGCTATAAAACCATCACCTCGCCGGCCGGCGCGGGTACAAATAAATAATGGATTCTCACCCAGGCACGCACTACAGGAGCGTTAAAAATTCATTAGGGAGGCACAACGGTGTCTTAAGCAATAGCTACTGCTTTAAAAATTCATACTGCTCTGCGGGCTAGCTGAACGCTACACGCAGCGAGCCCTGTCTGCAGGGCCACTGTGGTCTCACACCAGTTAGACACGGAGGAATGTCCCTCTGAGGATGGGCCGGGCAGGTTGGGGCTGTTCAGCCTGGAGAAGGGGAGGCTCCCAGGTCACCTTCCAGCAGCTTTCCACTCTCTGAAGGGGGCTGCAAGAAAGCTGGGGAGGGACTTGACAGGGGTGGAAGCAAGAGGACAAGAGGAAAGGCTTCCAGACCTGAAGAGGGGAGATTGAGGGTGGCCACGAGGAACCAATTCTTTCCCGTGATGGTGCTGAGATGCTGGAACAGGCTGCCCAAGGCAGCTGTGGCTGCCCCATCCCTGGCAGTGCTGAAGGACAGGTTGGCTGGGGCCCTGAGTGACCTGCTCCAGTGAAGGTGTCCCTGCCTGTGCAGGGGGGTTGGGACTGGATGCTCATTTAAGGATCCTTCCAACCCTGGCCATTCTAAGACTCTGCACTTCTGGTTCAATACATAAAGCTAAGAGTTGAAAAGCAGGGAATTTTCTTACCCATCCTACCCGGGCTCCCTTTGCTCTGTTTACTCTGTTATCTTAGTAAAGAACAAATCACAGAACATTAGGGACTGGAAGGGACCTCCAAAGATCATCCAGTCCAATCCCCCACCACAGCAGGATCCCCCCGATCCAGTCGCACAGGAACACATCCAGGTGGCTTTGAATCATCTCCAGAGAAGGAGACTCCACAACCCCCTGGGCAGCCTGTTCCAAATGATTAAAACATGTCAGTCAAAACCCTCCTGCATTTTAGCCATTTGCAGTGCCCTAACTGAACTCACACAGAACTGAGGCTGAGCCAAAAACCCTCTTATTACTACGGATTTCCTACCAAGTCAGAACACACTTGGCTGCAAGACCAGCATCTGTGAGGTAAAATAGCACCAAGAGCTTTTCTTAGCCACTTGGAGCAATTCAGAGCAACTTTCAACTTTCAGTTAGTGTGTTATTCAACTTTTGTTACCCAGCAGAGCTGGAGAGAAGGCGTCTACAGCAGCATTGCTATTTCTGCGGTAAATAGAGAGGGGATGGAGACCTTCCGGGATGCGGCTCCGCAGGCTGCGCCGCAAAGTGCTCTTACACACGTGTGCACTCTACAGCACTTGTGGCTGTGCCCCTCCACCTCACTGACACTGCTTTTTGGATATGCAAGGTGAAAAACCTTATCCCAGGATGACTGAGGCTGGAGAAGCCCTCTGAGCTCAGCCAGCCAAGCCCAGCACCTAACATCACCCTATTAGCCCACCCCAGGGCACTCAGGGCCACAGCCAGGCTGCCCTTCAGCACCTCCAGGGATGGGGACTGCCCTGGGCAGCCCAGTCCAGGCTCTGATCACCCTTTCCCTGAGGAAGGGCTTCCTGACAGCCAGCCTAACCCTCCCCTGGTGCAGCTTCATGCCCTGCCCTCTGGTCCTGGTGCTGGTTGCCTGGGGAAATGGCTGTTTGAAGCCAAGAGGTTAGTGCTGCTAACAGAACTGACTCATTACGGACGGGTTCAGCAGCCGTCACCATCCCAGTGAAAGCAGTTGAGCTCACAGAACTGTGAAGCAATGCAAATATGAAGAAGCAGAAGGACACCCCCTCCCCAGCTGATGCCAGGGCTCAGAACAAAAGGTGTCACATTTTCATGCATTTTCATGCACTGAATCCCCTCTATGTGAGGCCCTTTCTGCAGACTCAAACCAGCATTTATCCTGATAAGGGCCTCTGTGAGCGCTTCAGTCAGGTGAACTGACCCTCAGCCAACTTTCTTGAGGAACATTTATCATTTCCTGTAGCAAATAAAAGGTTCTCAGATGAAAGTTATTTTTAGGGGAGGTTTTTAAATAAAGGACTGCTGAGAAATCACATCATTTCTTAGAATCTCAGGACAGCCAGGGATGGAAGGGACCTTAAAGATCATCTAGCTCCAACCCCCCTGCACAGGCAGCGACACCTTCACCGGAGCAGGTCTCTCAGGGCCCCACACAACCTGCCCTTCAGCACTGCCAGGGATGGAGCAGCCACAGATGCCCTGGGCAACCTGTTCCAGCATCTCCCCATCCTCACAGCAAAGAGCTGGTTCCTCATGGCCAACCTTAATCTCCCCTCTTCAAGTCTGGAACCCTTTCCCTTGTCCTCTGGCTACCACCCCTGTCAAAAGCCCTCCTCCAGCTTTCTTGTAGCCCCCTTCCTTCAGAGGCTAGAAAGCTGCTGGAAGGTGACCTGGGAGCCTCCTCTTCTCCAGGCTGAACAACCCCACCTTGCTCAGCCTGTCCTCATCAGGGAGGTGCTGCAGCCCTCTGAGCACTGGAGCTGCTCTAAAGTGTTCCTAGTTCATCACGTGGAAACAACCACAGCCACTGAAGGGGCTGCTGCACTGGCATCCTCCCCTGGGGCATTACCTGGACACCCAGCCAGCTGGCCAGGCAGCACTCGGCTCTTCAGAAGATCTAAGGTCACCAGCTCAGACAGCACGAAGCTGCGCTGAGATCTGACACCAGCCTTTGCCCAACCCTCCTTCACTCACTGCCTCTTGTCACAGAATCACAGAACATTAGGGATTGGAAGGGACCTTGAAAGATCATCTAGTCCAAACCTCCTGCCAGAGCAGGATCCCCTAGACCAAGTCACCCAGCAACAGACCCAGGAGGGTTTTAAATTCTCCACAGAAGGAAGCATCTCCTGCAGTGCACCAGTAGCACCACTTGACAGCCACACAGCTCCTTTATTTCCCCCTCCCACCAAAACACAGCGCTGAGTGGGGGTTTCTGCGACGCTTTCCGAGCCCTTCTGTCTTAGAATCACAGAAGCATTAGGGATTGGAAGATCATCCAGTCCAGTCCCCCTGCCACAGCAGGACAACCTAGATAGACCAAGTCACACAGGAACATGGCCAGGGGGGTTTGAAATGTCTCCAGAGAAGGAGACTCCAGAGCCCCCCTGGGCAGCCCCTGCCAGGGCTCCGTCACCCTCCCTCTCGCGAAGCACAGCAGCACAAACCCATTTGGAGCTGCGCAGGGAAACCCGACAGCTTGGACGCAGCCACAGAAAACAAATCATACAAACCCCAACAGCATGAATAATAATGAAAGGGCAGAAAGGAGAAGATGACCCGACAGATGTGCGACGCTTTTTGTTCTTCAGCGTGGATCAGTTATTCTTGTTAATTATATCACCTATTCTTCCCTTTATTGATAATTACATGAAGCAGATGGATAACAGAATGCTCCCAGATGGTGAGAAAGCAAACAAGTTTATAAATTGTTTATTTATGAAGAAATCATTAAGAATTATTTAATTATCTCTAGGTTTCTACTCCGCCAATAATCACCCCCACACACACCCCGGAAAGGCCGGCGGCGCTTAGGAGACGCTTCGCATTCAGTCGTAACCAACTGTTCCTCAACGTGAGACGGACTGAAACGACTGACAGATGTGCAAAACACAATCGTGGCCTAAGCTGTTCCAACACTGTGGGAATTAAGACTTGGAACCTTTGGATCTTCTGCCAATTGGCGCTTCGCTACTGGGTACTGATCCGGAATACGAACCCCGCGGATCTCTGTGGGACAGCTGTAGACAGTGTTTGATCTAACGAGCAGAGCTGTTGGGGTCTGTCCCCTGAAAGCCCCGAGTACAGCAGATGATGGCCTGATGCATTACTGAGCTCCATTGTGGAGCCTCTGATGTGCTGCTGCAGAGGAACAGGCTGGAGAGGCATCCCAGGTCTGGGCATCTCCAAGACTGGATGCAAATAAGACCCTTAGCGTCCGTGTCGGTCCAGAGGGCTGCAGACGGAGACAGTTTTGCTTCATGCCTCTCGTGCTGTGCTTTGGTCAGACAGTGGGGAAAACTTTGTCACTGGAAGGGTCATCAGGCCTTGGAAGAGGCTGCCCAGAGAGGATGTAGAATGGCTCTCCCTGGCTGTGTTTAAATTCATGGAGATCTGTAGCTCAGGGACACAGCTCTTCTCCCAGGCAACCAGCGCCAGGACCAGAGGGCAGAGCCTGAAGCTGCACCAGGGGAGGGTTAGGCTGGATGTCAGGAAGCCCTTCCTCAGGGAAAGGGAGATCAGAGGCTGGACTGGGCTGCCCAGGGCAGTGGGGGAGTCCCCATCCCTGGAGGTGCTGAAGGGCAGCCTGGCTGTGGCCCTCAGTGCCCTGGGGTGATATTAGGTGCTGGGCTGGGCTGGCTGAGCTCAGAGGGCTCCTCCAGCCTCAGTTACGCTGGGATTCGGTGACAGGGTTTTGCGGTGGGTTAGGACAGCTGGGTTAAGGTTGGACTCTATGATCTTTTCCAACCTAAACAATTCTACGATTCTCAGTCAATCCTCACCTGATTTTCCTAAATCACTTCAGCAGAACGATGGGAGAGAAGAGTTTTGCAGAGGCAGACACACAGAATCAGCAGCAACGTGTATTTGCCACATCAAGTAGTGGGGTGAAAACTTACTCTGTGACTGTCATAGGAAGACTTTGCTCTGTTCATAACAACGTGCAGCCCGTCAGGAAATGAAAAGCCACTACCTGGCTACTGCCAAGTCTTGTGATGCAGAGATGAAGCAGCACAGACTATGAGTGAGAGTGAAAAAGCTTGTGGGTGCCTTAAGTCCTACGCAAAACATTAGTCAGAGCGGGCAATGGAGAGGAGGAACAGGTAGAGATCCTCAATGCAGTTTTTCTTCAGAGCCATTTTAATGATAAGCACAGAGGCAACACAAACCAAAACCCTGATCCCACTAGAAACAATACTGAACTCTGCTCGGCCCTGCTGAGACCACATCTGGATGATTGTGTCCAGTTCTGGGCCACTCAGCTCCAGAAGGACACAGAGCTGCTGGAGAGAGCCCAGCGCAGAGCCACAGAGATGATGAAGGGAGGGGAGCATCTCCCTGCTGAGGAGAGGCTGAGGGAGCTGGGGCTCTGGAGCTGGGAAAAAGGAGCCTGAGGGGTGACCCCATGAGTGTTGATCAATGTGTGAAGGGTGGGTGTCAGGAGGATGGAGCCAGGCTCTGCTCAGGGGCACTCAGTGACAGGACAAGGGCCACCTGGTGTGAGCTGGCACAGGGCAGCACACGGTGCTTCCCTCTTCTTCAGACACAGCAGTATGACACAGGTAGAATGAGAACAAGTTATCACAGGTGTAATTCCTGGTGCCCATCTTTCAAACACGCAGGGGAACCAGCACAGCTGAGATCCAGCCAGACTGGCAACGGGTGGAATCAGCTGAGGGAAAAGCTCTTCTCATTCAAGAACGCTGCCTTTGCTTCTGGCTTCGGAGGAACGAGACAGGAAAGAGTTCTTGTGGGTCTTGCTTGAGTTATCTACCCAGGGTCGACGATTATGAGGGAATCTTCATGCTGACAAGCAGGCTGGAATGCATTAAAGAGAGACACAAATTGCTTAAGCCCCGGGGCTTCCAGTCTGCCACTAAATGCCCACAGAGATCTGTGTGCACAAATCAAGAGCTGGGCTCCGACACCCAACGGCTGAGCTGCTGAGCCTGAGGCTGTTCTTGGTGAAAAATAAAGCAAGAAGAGGACAGAGTGGGCTCAAAAAAAGGCTGGAACAACAAGAAGGCAGCTGAACAAAGCAGACATGAGAGGCAGATGTTGATGGCAAGATATCAAGGGGCATCTCGTGGGTATCAGAGCAAGAATGTCATTACAATGATCCCCATCACAGGTGACAGACACTCAAGCGATTAACCAGGACCGGCAGCCAAATGAAACGGTTGCGTTTCTGAAGTGGACTCGCATCTACAATCCCTGGATTGTAGTGCACGTGCAAAACTGCTGCCAGCACAGCAGAGCAACTTGAACCAGAAAGTACAACCATAGCCCCTCCTCCAGCTTTTGGGAAGAAAGCAGGCATGGGATCACAGAACCACAGGATCATGGAATCATGGAATCACTCTGGTTGGGAAAGACCCCTGCGATCAGAGAGTCCAACCGGCAACCCTACCTTACAAGATCATTCCTAAACCACATCCCCCAACACCACATTAAATGACTTGTAAACTCATCCAGGGATGGGGATTCAACCCCCACCCTGGGCAGCCCAGTCCAGGGCTGATCACTCTCTCCACGAAGAATTTCTTCCTGATGGCCAGTCTGACCCTCCCCTGTCGGATCTTGAAGCCCTTCCCTCTGCTTCTGTCACTAATGACCTGTGAGAAGGGACCAGCACCAGCATCTCCACAGTGTCCTATCAGACAGTTGTAGAGTGCGATGAGGTCTCTTCCTCAAGCTAAACAGCCCCAACTCTCTCCATCTCTCCTCATCACATTGATTCTCCAGGCCCTTCCCCAGTTTCGTTGTCCCCCTCTGCCCTCGCTCCAGCCCCTTGATGTCTCCCCTCTACTGAGGTGCCCAGAACTAGACCCAGCACTCAAGTTGTGGCCTAAACAGTGCTGAGTAGAGGGGGACAATCACCTCCCTCCTCCTGCTGGTTACCCTGTTCCTGATCCAGGCCAGGATGCCATTAGCCTTCTTGGCCACCTGGGCACCCTGCTGGCTCATATTCAGCTGCCTGTCAAATAGAACCCCAAATCACCAGAGACAAGGGCTGTGTAGTATGAGAAGGCAAAGGCTCCTCAGCTCCAAGCAGCTTGGTGAGCTGGAACAGAGCAGTGTGATAAAGAAAGGAGGAGCCACCTCTACGACCCGAAGTCCCTGTTCGACCAGAGCTGTCCAGGTCCCGTAGGATCGCACCCCTATCTTGTTCACAACCAACTGCGACGCAGATGACAGGAGACATTTTCTCTTACAGCTCGCCAGGTGCTTGCCTTGGCCAGCTGCCCACCAACTCCTCTCCAGCCTCTCTGCCTGCCTGTCACTTCACTTCTCTCCTCTTTCCTCCACACTTTCACTGTTTGCTCAGTTTCCTTTTTCTTCACTTCCTAGCCTGCTGACATCTTCTGTGAGCAAACTGTGTTTCACCTCATCTCACAGGACTCTTTTTTGACAGTTCTCATCACTCAGAATGATCATCTCCAACTCCCTGGTGAGATCGTTTGCTTTCTGCAACACAGACAGTGCCTCTCTGTTTACAGAGCTGTCTGAGCAGGCGTTCTGATCACTACAAAAGGGGGAATCACAGACCGTTAGGGTTTGGGAGGGACCTCAAAATACCATCCAGCCCAGTCCCCCTGACACAGCAGGATCCCCTAGATCCAGTCACACAAGAACAGTCCAGGAGGGTTTGAAATGTCTCCAGAGAAGGAGACTCCACAACCCCCCTGGGCAGCCCCTGCCAGGGCTCTGGCACCCTCACCATGAAGAAGGTCCTTTTCACACTGATGGGGAACCTCCTCTGCTCCAGCTCACACCCACTGCCCCTTGTCCTGTCACTGGGTGCCCCTGAGCAGAGCCTGGCTCCATCCTCCTCACACCCACCCTTCACATCTTGATCAACACCCATGGGGTCACCCCTCAGGCTCCTTTTTCCCAGCTCCAGAGCCCCAGCTCCCTCAGCCTCTCCTCAGCAGGGAGATGCTCCTCTCCCTCCATCACCCCTGTGGCTCTGTGCTGGGCTCTCTCTAGCAGCTCTGTGTCCTTCTGGAGCTGAGGGGCCCAGAGCTGGACACAATCATCCAGATGTGGTCTCAGCAGGGCAGAGTAGATGGGGAGGAGAACCTCTCGCCATCTGCTCACCACCCCGTTCTGATCCACCCCAGGATGCCACTGGCCTTCTTGGCCACCAGAGCCCATTGCTGCCTCAGGCCAACACGGTACCGACTGACACCGTTTATAAAATGAATCGCGTTTGATCTGCAACCTAGCTGCAGGATTTGGAGACAAGGGTGAGGTTACTGATGTAGATCAGTCCCCCCTGGTGAGACACTCAGAGAGCCCACGTCTTCCGTCGTGCAAAAGCACCTCCAGCTTCTTACTTCTGTGAGCGCACCCCGGCCCCACCGCGGTAGGTTGCCTCTTGCTCTCCCTACGCACGGTGGCCAAAGGTCACTTCATTCGCTCACAAGGACCAATTTAGTGTGATGGGGTTTCAACTCCTTGGTATTTCAGACAAGCACAGGCAGCAGCAGCAGCAGCCTAACTTTCTCCTCGAGTTACCACCCAGGGATCCAGCCCAGATGTCAGCTGCAATGGAGCACAGTCTGTCAAAGATCTATAATTCATGCTGGGGCACCCCGAGAGCGACGCGGCCACGGAACAGCCTTCGTTTGAACTTCAGCAGAAGTTCTTAGTGGAAACTTGCAGATCTCACTAAAAAGAAAGTCATTCAGCTTTGGAGGTTTTTAAACAATTACCTCACAACCAGCAACTTCCGTAAGTCCTCACAGAGAACCTGCAGGAGAGGATTTGGTTCCTCTGCTGGAGGACAGGAGATGCAGGAGACTCAAAGTCTCTTTGACAGAGGAAGCTGGTGAGCTCCCAGCTCCAACAAAAAGACTAAGATGAGTTTTTCCAGTGAAAGAGGCACGTTCACTTTAAAGACAGATAAGCGAGCGCGTTTGAGAGCAGGACCAAACGGCTCATTCCGCAGAGAGAGAGGAAGGCAGGGATGGGCACGCTGAGCCAAACTCAGACCGGGGGCCTCAGCCACACTCCACAGTTTGCCTCGCCAACTGCAGCCTGTTATGAGTTTTGGAAGCCAGAAATTGCAGACAAACTGTGAAAGGGACAGCACTAAAAATATTATATGGGAGCCCGTCTCAGCCAACTGGAAGCCAGGGGACAAACATAAAGCTCCTCCGTGGTGTTGCTTTAGGAAATTAGGGCTACTTGCTGAGCATCCGTCGCTAACAGTTTTTACTCCCTAGTGTCTCAGCTTTGCTAGTTACCCTTGGAAGGGCTGGATCATACAATCATAGAATCATTAGGGGTTGGAAGGGACCTCCAAAGATCACCCAGTCCAATCCCCCTGACACAGCGGGATCACCTAGACCAAGTCACACAGGAACAAGTCCAGGTGGTTCTTAAACATCTCCAGAGAAGGAGACTCCACAACCCCCCTGGGCAGCCTGTTCCAGGGCTCCGTCACCCTCACTGTGAAGAAGGTCCTTCTCAAGGACCTAGGTGATCTTTTGAGGTCCCTTCCAATTCCTAATGTTCTGTGAACCACCTTTACATCAAATTTTAGTGACTTAACAATACAAGGCGGAATAATATACGATACTTAACACATGCAATTTTAAGACACTTTTAGCGTAGAACCCCAAGGCTGCACGACTGCTGGGAGAGGGAAGACTGTTTGGCACTGCAAAGAGACTTTGCCTTTGCTGGCATTTTTGAGGATGTGGAAGAAACCAGACTTTGGGGCTGAAAGGTAAAGTTTACTTAAGCCATTTGTGCAGAAACAGTCAGAAGCAGGACATCGACTGGATCTAGGGGATCCTGCTGTAGCGGGGGGATTGGACCAGATGATCTTTTGAGGTGCCTTTCAATCCCTAATGCTCTGTGGTTCTATGATCGGTTGCCCAGTTGTGGGCCACTCAGCTCCACAAGGACACAGAGCTGCTGGAGAGAGCCCAGCGCAGAGCCACAGAGAGGATGAAGGGAGGGGGGCAGCTCCCTGCTGAGGAAAGGCTGAGGGAGCTGGGAAAAAGGAGCCTGAGGGGTGACCCCGTGGATGTTGATCAGTGTGTGAAGGGTGGGTGTGAGGAGGATGGAGCCTGGCTCTGCTCAGGGGCACCCAGTGACAGGACAAGGGGCAGTGGGTGTGAGCTGGAGCAGAGGAGGTTCCAGATCAATGGGAGAAGGACCTTCTTCATGGTGAGAGTGCCAGAGCCCTGGCAGGGGCTGCCCAGGGGGCTGTGGAGTCTCCTTCTCTGGAGATGTTTAAAATCCACCTGGACTGTTCCTGTGCGACTGGATCTAGGGGCTCCTGCTGTGTCAGGGGGATAGGACTGGATGAACCCCTAAAGTTCTGTGATTCTGTGACCGTTGCTGCCCCATGTGCAGGACATACCACCTAAACAAAGGTTCTAGGCTAAAGCCAGAGCATTTAAGACCTGTCAGGAGTGTCAAGGTGGCGCCATGAAAGCCCAGTTCAGACATCAGAGGTCGGTGTGCACGCACACGTTCTAGTTCGGCGACTGCTTTCTGTGACGCACTTGAAATCCAGGCGCAGAAGCGGCCGTGGCCGCGCAGAAGCAAGACCGGGATTGCAAGGCTGTGGAGCCCATGTTCCATGTAATTAAGGAGCAACCTATCACCACGGAGGCGGTAATGCCACCCCATCTGCCAAACCCTGCATCAGCTGGCACCGTGCCTCCTGCCTGCTGCTGCTTCTGTTACCCACCTGATCCTTGGAGACCTGCTCTGATGGCGCGTTTATGCCAAGCTCTTCCAGAGGATAGACAATCTGTCGTCTTGGTCGCACGGGAACCATGTAATGAAGGGCAGATGTCAGGGAATGGGCACGGGCACCCTGAAACGGAGAGACAGCGATCGATATTTCAGCAGAGAGAATGTCAGGACAGTGCGTCACAGATGTCTGCTGCGCGGCTTCGCACACACAAAACCCTTAGCTCTGCTGGCTAAAGCCGCGCGAGAAACCAGCAAATAAACAAACATGCTCAGAGCAGAGGAATGAATTGCAGATAATTCCTGACACTAATGAAGATAATTATGAGAGTAATTACATTACTATCTCTGTGGGAATGACAGATAAACAAGTGGTTTGGTTTATGGGATTTTTCAGCGCAAGTATTTTCCCCAGGAGGATATTTTTCTCCGCAGCGCTCATGAATCAGCTTGATTTGACCTCATTAAGCTGTGTTATCGGCTCACCGCTAACCTTTTCTTGTTTGGCAAAGATGGCTAGGAATTTATAGAGAAATTCTCCACCGTCCCAAATGTCAGCTCCATCCAAGTGGTAAATGTTAATAAACTGGCAGCAACTGCGAGGAGCGAACGCCCCCCCAGCGCTGACCGTTGGAAGTAGCCCGCTCCTGTTGTCACAGCACGGCTGGCTCCGCTGCGCTTTGCAGCGCGGAGGGGAAACACCAACAGGAGACTTACGGGGAAGAGAGCGTGAACATGCACGCAAACCACACCGCGCTGCAGTGCTGCTCCATCCACATACACTGGGATGACTTGGTGGTACTCTGCGGAGAGTCAGAGAGCACGGGGGGTTGGAAGGGCCCTCCAAAGACCAGCCAGTCCCATCCCCTGCCACAGCAGGATCCCCCAGATCCAGTCACGCAGGAACATGGCCGGGCTGGTTTGAAACGTCTCCAGAGAAGGAGACTCCACAGCTCCCCTGGGCAGCCGCTTCCAATGTTCTGTCACCATCACTGGGGAAAGTTCACAGAATTACAGAATCACAGGACATTCAGGATTGGAAGGGACCTCAAAAGACCATCTAGTCCAATCTTCCTGCCACAGCAGGATCACCTAGACCAGACACACAGCAACATGGCCAGGAGGGTTTTAAATGTCTCCAGAGAAGGAGACTCCACAATCCCCCTGGGCAGCCCTTGTCATACTGATGTGGAACCTTCTATATTCCATCTCACACCTGTTTCCCCCTGTCCTGTTATTAGAAGACACTGAGAACTGAGTAAAGTAGCACATTTACCACTTATTAGAAAGCAAAGACAAGTGAAACTAACTTTAAAGAACTCTGTAGCCTTCAAATAGACCAAACTGGACTCATTAGTAAGAGTTAAGGTTTCTCTTCCATCACTGCCATTGAAGGGCATTTTTGTAAGTGCCTCTTCAGGTCCGAAGAGTCTAGAGCTACGCGAGGACATTGGTTCCTCAAGGACACTTCATAAAAGTCTACAAAAGTGCAGAGGAGAAAAGCCATCCCTCTGAAAAAGCACCTCTGTCTAAGCTGTCGAGATGCCTGTGTTAAAAACAGTGGTGATTTCAAAACCAGGCAAGTCCCTGAGGACAGGACTCATCTCAGCCGCCATCTAACAGCTAGGTGCTCGCTCTAGCTGGCCACACAGACATTCCTAGGGACAGAGTCGAGCACCTCCAGAGGGCAATTCTTTCTGGCCCAAGATAGGTCATTCTGACCGGCAGATGAACTGCCCTGCAGATGCACCCTGTTTTCCCCACAAATGCCAGCAGAAGCTTGTCTGTTTAGGCTGGGCCAGAGAGTACCTTCAGGTGGCTACAAGGCCATGACCGTGCACTTGGAAATGCTGGCCTTTGTTCTCCTTTCTGACACGAGACCGATGACACAAACAGGAGTATTTCTGAGAGAACCTTTTACTTTGCTGTCACATATTATGCTCTTCTTGGAAATGGATTTCTTCCCTGCCCTCCACGTTGCCCTGAACCCCACCACGTGCTGGTACCTCTCAAAATGAATTCCACAGCTGAGCAGCAGGCTGTGGGACAGCACAACTCAGGACATTAGAGATTGGAAGGGGCCTCAAAAGATCATCCAGTGCAATCCCCCTGCCACAGCAGGATCCCTAGATCCAGTCCCACAGGTACATATCCAGGTGGGTTTGAAATGTCTGCAGAGAAGGAGACTCCACAACCCCCCTGGGCAGCGAAAGATGCAGACAGACTGGAGCGTGTCCAGCGCAGGGCCAATAAATGATCAGCAGAACGGAGCATCTCTTGTCTGGGGACAGGCTGAGAGTGCTGGGGCTGTTCAGCCTGGAGAACAGAAGGCTCTGGGGGACCTGCTTTTGCCCTTCCAGCACCTGAGGGGTCCCTCCGTGAAGGCAGGGGAAGGGCTTCTCAAGAGGGTTTGTTGGACAGGACAAGGAGCAGGGGGTTCAGGCTGGGAGAGGAGAGATTGAGGCTGGATCTTAGAAACCAGCTCTGCAGAGTGAGGGTGGCTGATGGCTGCAATGGGCTGTCTGGGGAGGTGGTGGGGGCCCCATCCCTGGAGCCACTGAAGGTCAGGCCTGATGGGGCTCTGAGCAGCCTGCCCTGGGCAGAGCTGTCCCCGTGCAGGGAGGCTGGACTGGATGACCTGCAGAGGTCCCTTCCAGCCTAGAACATCCCATGATTCTATCAACAGTCCCTAGTCACTTACAGAACCAACGAGAAAAGCCAGCCACGGTGCAATACAAGCAGCACAAACGAGTTTCCCCTCACCTCGCCTTCGGCACACTGTGGATAAACGGGATAGTAAAGAGAAGACTTGCGGCCCAGGCGAAGGACCTCCTTCAGAAAGGGTCTCGCATAGTAGCTAAACACGGGATTCAGGACGAAGTGTTGAAGATGCCCGTGCTCCTCTTGGTCGTGCTGATTAAAATCAATGAAATCTTCAATGTCGTAGTGCGACTGAATATACTCGGTGTCCTGGAAAGGAAGAATTTGGATCTCAGCAGCGATGAACCCTCACGCTCACAATATTTTGGCAAACGCAAAGGAACTGCTGTCTATCAGCTATGGAACTCAACCTGAATGCTGAGATGAAACCCCTTGGAGAGCTCTTAACTGACAAGCACTGACTGAACAGATATTTCTTGACAATCTCTTCGTTGTGTCAATGCCTGTTCTTGCAGCTCGGCACCTTTACTTAGAGGGAATGCATGTAGGACCCTTTCACCACTGGGTCACAATCACAGAACATCAGGGGCTGGAAGACACCTTGAAAGATCACCCAGTCCAGTCCCCCTGACACAGCAGGACCCCCTAGATCCAGTCCCACACGAACATCCCTTCCAACCCCTAACATCCTATGATCCTATGATCTCCAGGTGGGTTTGAAATGTCTCCAGAGAAGGAGACTTCACAGCCCCCCTGGGCAGCCCCTGCCAGGGCTCTGGCACTCTCACCATGAGGAAGGTCCTTCTCACACTGATGGGGAACCTCCTCTGCTCCAGCTCACACCCACTGCCCCTTGTCCTGTCACTGGGTGCCCCTGAGCAGAGCCTGGCTCCATCCTCCTCACACCCACCCTTCACATATTGATCAACATTAATGAGGTGACCCCCTCAGTCTCCTTTTTTCCAAGATCAAGAGAATCAGCAGCACCTTCCAAATAACTTGATGACTTGATTCATCAGTGTCTAAAAGAGAGGAAATAATAGAGGCTACACAGTCCTGAAAGAGAGGAAGGAAGTCTACAGAAGCAGCCTCTAGGACATATACTTTCTGTTAGGGACACATGTGGTGGCCATGGCCTTTAGTCAGCCTTTAGTTTTGAGGGTCAAGCATGACAGACTTCATTCAACACAGAAACAGAATTTACCATTTCATCTCTAATGATGGAAACTCCAACTATTTCATCCAAAACTTCTGCCACGAAAGCCTGCACTGGCACCCCATCCTGCAACACAGAAGCAACATAAGGATGCTCACTATTTCGTTAATAATGTTCTTTTTCAATCCTAAATGTGCATTTCATGACAAGATCCCCATTAAAAGACTTTATTTCCCAGCACACATTTTATACCCCATCCCGATGTGACCTCGTTCCCTAACTCATAACAGTTAATCACAGAATCATGGAATCACTCAGGTTGGAAAAGACCTTTGGGATCAGTGAGTCCATCCATCAGCCCTACTCTACAAGGTCACCCCTAAAACAGATCCCTCAAGACCACAGCTAAGCCACTTTTAAACACACCCAGGGATGGGGACTCAGCCCCCACCCTGGGCAGCCCAGTCCAGGCCCTGACCACTCTCTCCAGGAAGAATCTCTTCCTGATGGCCAGTCTGACCCTCCCCTGGTGAAGCTTGAAGCCCTTCCCTCTGCTTCTGTCACTAGTGACCTGTGAGAAGAGACCAGCACCAGCATCTCTGCAGTGTCCTCTCAGACAGTTATACAGAGCGATGAAGGCTCCCCTCAGCCTCTTCTTCCTCCAACTAAACAGCCCCAACTTTCTCCACTCTCCCCATCAGACTGATTCTCCAGGCCCTTCCCCAGCTTTGTTGCCTTCCTCTGTAACTTGCTCCAGCCCCTCGATGTCTCCCTTGTCCTGAGGTGCCAGAACTGGGCCCAGTACTCAAGGGGGGGCCTCCCCAGTGCTGAGTCCAGGGGCATAATCACCTCCCTGCTCCTGCTGGGCAGACAGTTTCTAATCCAGGCCAGGATGCCACTGGCCTTCTTGGTCACCAGGGCACCCTGCTGGCTCCAGCTGCCTGTCAATTAGAACCCTCAGGTCCCTTTCTGCCAGACTGCCCCCCAGCCTGTAGCTGCAGGAATTATTGTGACCAAAATCAAGGCCTGACGCTTGGCTCTGTCAACATGAACACAACTACCCTCAGCCCATCGACACGGTCCGTCCAGGTCCCTCTGCAGAGCCTCACTACCCTCCAGCAGATCGACGTTCCCTCCCAGCTTGGTGTCATCTGCAGACTTACTGAGGGCACACTCATTCCCTCATCAAGACCACTGATAAGGATGTTGAACGGGAGTGACGCCAGCACTGAGCCCTGGGGGACACCACTCATGACCGGCCTCTGACTCAACTCCTTTGACCACAACTCTTAAGGACCTAAGTATGGGGCTGGAGTCAGGCCATGCAGGCCTTTACTACAGCTTCAGTTAGGATCTAGCTGCTACTGCTACAGCAGTGCTACAAGGTCAGCCATTGAGTTACTCCTGGGCTAGGTCCCTCTCCACAGCAGAAGCGAGTTGCTGTAGGACACAGGCTGAACACAGCCCATACAGCTGTTGGCACTGCCTTGAGTGCCCTTACATTCCAGGCAGCACAGTGGTTCAGAGTCAGGTAGTACATTCTAGATGTGCTATCAGCATTGCTGCAGTCTCTTTTATGTTTGCAGCAGATACTCACCGGATCCCTTCGCGCCGCAGTAAAGGTCTTTAAGTCATTCAGTGCCACTTCATTCAAGCCAAGGGCTTTGACAAGCATTTCGACACCGAGCAGGTCACTGGTTGTTGCCCTCCTCACATGAAACGACCTACAGAAAGGCAGGGGGAAAGAATAACAGTTCCCTCGGTGACAAGTCAGCGACTGTGATTCCCGCACTCCGGCTGACATGCCCTCCACAAGCCCTGAAGATGTCTTCAGCAGCTTAATGGCCACAGGATAACTGGGTGCATTTCAACAGAGCCATGTGTCAGGTCCTGCATCGTGGTCACCACAATCCCCTGCAAGGCTGCAGGCTGGGGAGCAGCCTGGCCCCTTCCAACCCTCACAAACTGTGTGGGAAACTCTGCAGCTCAGGCTCACTGGCCACTTTCAGCTGGGCTATTGGAATGTTCAAAGCATTCAGCCGAGTACTGAGCTACAAACTAATCTTCAACTACTCGGTGAGTAGCAGCTTAGAATGTTCTAGGCTGGAAGGGACCTCTAGAGTCATCTCGTCCAACCTCTCCACACATGGACAATTCTGCCTAGGTCAGGCTACTCAGAGCCTTAAATGACTCCAGGGATGGGGCTCCCACCACCTCCCTGGTAGCCCATTGCAGCCATCAGCCAGCCTCACTCTGCAGAGCTGGTTTCTAAGATCCAGCCTCAATCTCTCCTCTCCCAGCCTGAACCCCCTGCTCCCTGTCCTGTCTGTACAAACCCTCTTGAGAAGCCCTTCCCCTGCCCTCATGGAGGGACCCCTCCGGTGCTGGAAGGGCAAAAGCAGCTCAGTATCCACACTGGGCCACTCACTTCCACACAGAGGTAATTGTGAGCTCAAACAAGTGATGGGGATGATGACCAGCAAGACCAGTGCTATGGGCCACTCTGCAACCCGTGAGTGTGCTCTCTCTCTGCCACTCCACTGAGCTCTGCAGGCGAGTTGTGCTCCCCACCTGCGTCCAAGAGGAGGCAGCTGGGCCAATACCAAACCACCTTTTTACTATGACAAGAGCAGAACAAGTGAGAAGTTGGAACTGGTTTTAAAACAAGTACATCAACACTAGTCTGGTTACACTGGAACAGCTGCCTTACGAGGAAAGGGCTTTTTAGTCTGGAGAGGAGAGGACTGAGAGAGGGTCACGTTACTGTCTATAAATCCATGAGGGCTGGGTGTCAAGAAAGCAGGGACAACCTCTTTTCACTGGTGCCCTGGGACAGGACAAGGGGCAATGGATTCCAGCTCTAGCACAAGATGTTCCACCTCGCTGTGAGAGAGAACTTTACTGTGAGGGTGACAGAGCTGGAACAGGCTCCTCAGAGAGTTTGTGGAGCCTTTCCAGCCCTATCTGGATGCATTTCTGAGTGACCAGCCCTAGTGTTGGTCCTGTTCTGGGAGGGGGCTTGGACTCGATGATCTTCAGAGGTTCCTTCCAACCCCTGACATTTGGTGGTGCTGGGAAAACCACCAGATCCACTGAAAGTAGGAAAACATGGGAAGGACTATCCAAGGTCTGTGTGTTCATTTAATGAGTGGATTAACTCATTCTAGATGCCCACTTCCATTGACTGCTCAGAGACCTGGATGCTATTATTATTACTACTATTATTATGCTTTTCAGTGAAAATTGAGGCAAAGTATCCATTAAGCATTTCAGCCTCTGCCTTGTCATCTGTTATTTCTTGCTCCTTCACAGTTAAGTAGCAGACCTACACTTCCATTTGCTGCACTCCTGCTCTCTGTGTACTTAACACTTTTCTTACTCCTTTTACAACCTTTACTAATCAGTATCTCATTTTGTGCCTGTGCCTCTTCTGATTTTGCCCTTTCATGTCTTCATATTCCCATCTTCTTACCCCTGTTTTTCTTTTAAGCCATTTTCTGTGACTTCCTTTTCACTCAGATGCCTTTCAAAAGCCCTCGGTGCAAGTAAAATACATTGAGCTTTTTCCCTCTTCTTATTTTGAGTTGAGCTCAGAGAGTTCTGCTGCCATGCAGCAAGGCTTTTGCTTCTTCCAAAGGCTCATTCCAAAAGCTTCATCTGTTTTCCTCCATCGCTTTTCCGGTGAGGGTGACAGAGCCCTGGAAGGGGCTGCCCAGGGGGGTGGTGGAGTCTCCTTTTAAATGCCTGGAAGCATTTAAAACTCACCTGGATATGCACCTGTGCAACTTCACAGCATCACAGGACATTAGGATTTGGAAAAGACCTCCAAAGATCAGCCAGTCCAATCCCCTCCCACAGCAGGATCCCCGAGATCCAGTCGTGCAGGAACACGTCCAGGTGGGTTTGAAACATCCCCAGAGAAGGAGATGCCACAGCCCCCCTGGGCAGCCCCTGCCAGGGCTCTGGCACCCTCACTGTGAAGAAGGTCCTTCTCACATTGATGTGGAACCTCCTCTGCTCCAGCTCACACCCACTGCCCCGTGTCCTGTCACTGGGTGCCCCTGAGCAGAGCCTGGCTCCATCCTCCTCACCCCCCCCCTTCACACATTGATCAACATCCATGGGGTCACCCCTCAGGCTCCTTTTTCCCAGCTCCAGAGCCCCAGCTCCCTCAGCCTCTCCTCAGCAGGGAGCTGCTCCCCTCCCTCCATCACCTCTGTGGCTCTGTGCTGGGCTCTGTCCAGCAGCTCTGTGTCCTTCCAGAACTGAGGGTCCCAGAACTGGACTCTTCCATAGCTTTTCTGGTGAGGTGCCAGAGCCCTGGAAGGGGCTGCCCAGGGGGGTTGTGGAGCCTCCTTCTCTGGAGACGTGTAAAACCCACCTGGCCATGTTCCTGTGCAACTTAGTCTAGGTGATCCTGCAGGGAGACTGGACTGGATGATCTTTTGAGGTCCCTTCCAATCCCTAATGTTCTGTGATCCTGTGATCCTGAACCCCAACGAAAGGCTCTCTTTCCTTCCTTTTGTGCACAGCTGCAGGGAGCTGGGAAAACGCTGCTAGTGCCCCTGCTCTGTGTGCTTGGAGGGGCTGCTAGCGTTTGGAACACGCGCCGTGTAATCAGAACTGCAAGGGGGTGTTTTTCAGAACCTTGATGACAATGTCAATTTTGACCCAAACCATAAAAGGATGGAAACCTCCCAGTTCTGCTAGTGGATTACGGAGCAGCTGCGGCTGAGATTAACAGGAATTACTCCAGTGGCTTTCTCTGCAGCCAGCTGGATTCTTACAAAGCCTGATTTCACTGCATGGTGAACAGCTTCTGCACAGGTCCAAGAGGAGCTGGCAGGTTCCTGAGTGAGCTGTGTGTATTCCAACAAAGGTGGTACAGATGATTAACTATGCCATTACAACGGAGGGTTTCTCTGAAGCACAGAATAACAGAGCGTTAGGGATTGGAAGGGACCTCGAAAGATCATCCAGCCAACCCCCTGCCACAGCAGCACTTAGCTACGCTAAGGAAAACAAAGGGATGAACCCCCAAAAGCTCTCTAACTGTGCCCCAGCACAAGCCTGGTGCTTGGCTTGGAATGCAAACACATCTTTGGAAAGCAGTTCTGTCATAACTACATAAAGTAAATAACAACGGCTCCCTGATGCGCTCTGCGCGTTCCAGAAATGCTGCCTGTCCGTGTGGGAGAGCAGCCTATCCTGCAACATCCCTGCCTGTGCGGGGGGGGGAACTGGATGACCTTCAAGGTCCCTTCCAACCCTGCCATTCGATGGCTCTGCAAACACTGACAAAGACTGAGTTGTCCAGCGCTGCTCCCCACGTTTCAGTGACAACCCCTTGTGATCCAGCCCTATTGCTCTGGGGACTGCAGCTCCCCGTTTCCCATAATGTTGAGCCAGCTTGGGCTGAGCCGGCCAGGAAACACCCATTTGGTGCTGGCCTGGGTGGTGCCAGTCTACCGCAGAGAAGAGAGCGGAGATCATGGTGGGGCGTTGCCGTGAGGCTCAGCACTCACTTGAGCAGTCCCACGCGGTGGAACACGTAAAGCTCGCGATTCAGTTGGGGAGTACAGGCAGGGGCCACTCGAACAAAACTCTGGAGCAGGTGGAACTCTGGCACGTGATGAGGCACGAGGATGACGCAGAAGTCCTTGTCCTGAGAGAGAGTTGCAGAGAGCAAAGGCTTAGTGAGAGCAAGGCAAGTCAGGAGGATGGCGCCAGGCTCTGCTCAGTGTCATCTGGTGACAGGACAAGGGGCAACGGGTGTCAGCTGGAACAGAGGAGGCTCCATATAAATATCAGAAGGAACTTCTTCACAGTGAGGATGATGGAGCGTTGGAACAGGCTGCCCAGGGTTGTTGTGGAGTCTCCTTCTCTGGAGACATTCCAAACCCACCTGGATGTGTTCCTGTGCAGCTAGATCTAGGTGATGCTGCTCAGGCAGGGGGATTGGACTGGCTGATCTTTCGAGGTCCCATTAGCAACGGAAGCAGAGGGAAGGGCTTCAAGCTTCACCAGGGGAGGGTTAGACTGGCCATCAGGAAGAAATTGTTCCTGTAGAGAGTGGTCAGGGACTGGACTGGGCTGCCCAGGGTGGGGGTCGAGTCCCCATCCCTAGAATGAAAAGTTGCTTAGATGTGGTGTTGGGGGATGTGGCTTGGGGGTGACCTTGTAGAGTAGGGCTGATGGATGGACTCACTGATCCCAAAGGTCTTTTCCAACCTGACTGATTCTATGATTCCATGATTCTGTGCTCCTGCAGGCCACTGACAGGGACACTGTCTGTAAGCACCCTGGCTGACTATGCCCTGCGGTCCCACCAGGCACACACACACTGTAAAACTTCAATTGCACGTACCGGGAAGAGCTGGAAAGCATGATGCAAAACATCCAGAGACCTGCAACCAAGAGGAAACACTGTTAGTTCAGGTGCCCATCAGACAGATCCTACACAATCCTATAGCTCCATCCCTGCACACGCCAGGAACACTTATTCATGGTGCTAGTCAGAGAGTTCACCACCAGTCCCTGCACATCTTGCACGTCGTAGTTCACTTCTGGGGCTGAAAGCATCACTATTATCTAGAATAAAACTCAGTTGCAAGATTGAGTCGATCTGCTGGAGGGCAGGGAGGTGCTGCAGAGGGATTGGGACAGGCTGGAGTGATGGGCTGAGGCCACTGGGATGAGGTTTAACAAGAGCCCAGTGCCAGGTCCTGCGCTTGGGTCAAAACAACCCCCAGCAGACACAGGCTGGGGGAAGAGGGGCTGGAGAGCTGCTGGTGGAAAAGCACCCGGAGGAGCTGGCTGTCTGAACAGGAGCCAGCTGGGTGCCCAGGTGGCCAGGAATGCCAACGGCATCCTGGCCTGGGTCAGGAACAGGGTCACCAGCAGGAGGAGGGAGATGATGGTGCCCCTGTGCTCTGCACTTGGGAGACTGCCACTTGAGCACTGGGTCCAGTGTTGGGCACCACAGGATCAGAAGGACACTGAGGGGCTGGAGTGGGGCCAGGGAAGGGCAACGAGGCTGGGGAGAGGCTGGAGAACACAGCAAATGGAGAGTGGCTGAGGGACCTGGGGTGATTGAGTCTAGAGAAAAGGAGGCTGAGAGGCCTTCTTGCTCGCTACAGCTGCCTCAAAGGAGGTTGTAGTGAGGCTGCTGCTGCTCTCTTCTCCCAAATTCCTAATGATAGGATGAGGGGAAATGGCCTCAAGTTGCATCAGGGGAGGTTTAGACAAGGATCTTAGGAAGAAGTTCTTTTCTGAGGGAGTGGTTGGGCCCTGAAACAGGCTGCCCAGGGCAGTGGTGGAGTCCCCATCCCTGGAGGGTTTAAAAACCAAGCAGCTGGAGCACTTGAGGCCATGGTCTAGGGGTTAGGGAGCTGTTGGACTGAGGGCAGGACCTGATGATTGTGGAGGTCCCTTCCAGCCAGGATGATTGAAAGAAAACACCAAGCTCTTCACTGAAATGGAAAACACGATCTCTCATGTTGTTGATATCGGTGTTTCCAGAAGCCACTCATCGGCTGTCAGAGCAGCATTAGTCTACCACAAACTTCACCTGAGGGTACAAACAGTCGTTGCTGTGTTCCACAACATTCTGATCCAGTACAGAGAGTTCTGTCACGACTCATTGATAAAACTACCCGATGTACCTCAGAGGACTAAAAGGAGCATCAATACTTTGAGATTGTTTTTGAACACTTAACTTCTTCCCACTTCTCACCTGCTGGTTTAGAGCAATTCCACTCTCTTTTCTATGGTGACAATAAAATGTGAGAAACCTAACAAATTCTTTCTGCTTCTTCTATGTGTAACGGGATATCAGAGCTCTAAATTCATCAAACAGAGTTGTCATCAAGCTTTACAAAACATTTTCCCACCACACAAAATGAATCTTTTGAAGAAATTCAAAGGGGAAAGGGTCCCAGACTTGGAGAGATCGAGGTTGGACATGAGAAACCAACTCTTTGCTGTGAGGGTGGGGAGATGCAGGAACAGGTTGCCCCAGGCAGTTGTGGCTGCCCCATCCCTGGCAGTGTTGAAGGGCAGGCTGGCTGGGGCCCTGAGAGACCTGCTCTAGTGAAGGTGTCCCTGTGTGGGAGAGCAGCCTACCCTGCAACATCCCTGCCTGTGCAGGGGGGTTGGAACTGGATGATCTTTAAGGTCCCTTCCAACCCTGGCTGTTCTTTGATTACCTAAAAGTATTTAAACCCCTCCTCCCTCCAGACCTGTGATTAAGCTCCTTTAATTACTTCAGCAATAGCATTACTGCCCTGGGCAGTCCATTCCAGGCTCTGATTAGCCTTTCCCTGAGGAAGGGCTTCCTAACATCCAGCCTAACTCTCCCATGGCAGGTTCAGGCTCTTCCCTCTTATCCTGGTGCCGGCTGCCTGAGAGAAGATGCCAACCCCCACCTGACTGCAACCTCCCTTCAGGGAGCTGGAGAGAGGGAGAAGGTCCCCCCTGAGTCTCCTCCAGGCTGAACACCCCCAGCTCCCTCAGCCTCTTCCCCATCAGCCTTTCCCTCCAGTCCCTTCCCCAGCCTCGTTGCTCCTCTGGACCTGCTCCAGCCCCTCCATCTCTTTGTTGAAGTGAGGAGCCCAGCAGTGCCCCCAGGACTGGAGGGGAGGCGACCCCAGTGCCCAGTGCAGGGGGACAACTGGAAGCTGTCAGTCACCACTGACTTCCACCACAGTTAGGAAGGTATTTTTTCAAATGGTGCTACAGTTGTCAAACTCCCCATCTCTAAAGCCCTTACTACTGATGCCTTGTATCTCTAGAAATCACGGGTCTTTAAAGTGTGCAAGGGTGTGCTCAGCCTCTTTCTGTTTATCCTTCTTGAGCATCTACATGTTTTAACTTTCCAGGATCGATAAGGAAGTGCAGGACTTATTTATACTTGGAAAGGGTTGATGTTCCTGGAGAGGCTTTTGCCTTCAGTGAGGGTGAAATGGAAACAGGAGAGGTCAGAAGAAATCCAAGCCAAGTGCAGCAGGTGCTGCCACACTCAGACTCAGCGTTAACGTGTCCCACTGAAAACTGTTATTAGACTGAGGTCACAACCACTTGCCTAGTTTCATGCTCCTCGTCAACAAAAAACAGCCGGATGCAGAAAGCATTTGATGCTCCTCTGTACACTGGATGAAAATCATCTTCCTCTGTGTCAAGGAGATGTGTGGCTGAGGCTTTGAGAACTTTGGCATCATCCAGCAGCTGCTCAGTGTGCAAAGCCGCAGTGGCTCCATTGCTCTGCAGTAACAACAGACAAGTGATCACTTCTACACCTTCACTGGAAAATGAAACATTTTCTGAAGAGCTCTGGCATCGTTCATGGAATTACAGAATCATGGAAACACTCAGGCTGGAAAAGATCCCTGGGATCAGAGAGTCCAGCCAGCAACCCCACTCTACAAGGTCACCCCTAAACCACATCCCTCAGCACTACACCTAAGCAACTTTGAAATACATCCAGGGATGGGGACTCAGCCCCCACCCTGGGCAGCCCAGTGCAGGCCCTGACCACTCTCTCCAGGAAGAATCTCTTCCTGATGGCCAGTCTGACCCTCCCCTGGTGGAGATTGAAGCCCTTCCCTCTGCTTCTGTCTCTAATGACCTGTGAGAAGAGCCCAGCACCAGCATCTCCACAGTGTCCTCCCAGATAGTTGTAGAGAGCCATGAGCTCTCCCCTCAGCCTCTTCCTCAAACTAACCAGCCCCAAGTCTGTCCATCTCTCCCCACCACATTGAGTCTCCAGGCCCTTCCCCAGCTCTGCCCTCACTACAGCCCCTTGATGTCTCCCTTATCCTGAGGTGCCCAAAACTGGACCCAGTACTCAAGGTGGGGCCTCACCCGAGCTGAGCACAGGGGGACAATGACCTCCCTAGTCCTGCTGGGGACACAATTTCTAATCCAGACCAGGATGCCCTTGGCCTTCTTGGCCACCTGGGCACCCCGCTGGCTCCTGTTCAGCCGCCTGTCAGTCAGAACCCCCAAGTCCCTTTCTGCCAGAGGTGCTCCCCAGCCACCTTGCCCTCAGGCTGCAGCTGCAGGGGATTGTTGTGACTCAAGTGCAGGACCCAGCACTTGGCTCTATCGAAATGCACACAGTTGTCCTCAGCCCATCAGCACAGTCTGTCCAGGTGCCTCTGCAGAGCCTCACTGCCCTCCAGCAGATCAGCACTCCCTGCCAACTTGGTGTCGTCTGCAGACGTACTGAGGGTGCTCAAGCCCTCATCAGACAGACTGCATTGTCTCAGAGCAGACCAATCCAACACCCAGGGATGTACTTCTGACTTGTCACACTTTGACAGACAGGCAGGCGCTCAAGGAGGTGCTCTGAGTGTGACATCTGCTTAAACAAGGCCTTGCTGAAGAGCAACACCCTCACAAACGAGCAGGTGCCATTACAGCCCCTTTGTGAAGCAATAAAACATTCACCCTTCAGAAATGCTCCCACCTAAATAATTCTGTTTCTAGAGGCGTGGGTGAAATTGGAAAACAAGTTCACAGAATCACAGAGCACTAGGGATTGGAAGGGACTTGGAAAGATCATCCAGTGCAATCCCCCTGACACAGCAGGATCCCCTAGATCCAGTCACACAGGAACATGGTCAGGTGGGTTTGAAATGTCTCCAGAGAAGGAGACTCCACAACCCCCCTGGGCAGCCCCTACCAGGGGGGCTCTGGCACCCTCACCATGAACAAGGTCCTTCTCCCACTGATGTGGAACCTCCTCTGCTCCAGCTCACACCCACTGCCCCTTGTCCTGTCACTGGGTGCCCCTGAGCAGAGCCTGGCTCCATTCTCCTCACACCCTCCCTGTACTGTAACAGTCTCCATCCAGACCCACCCAGACAGCTTCTGATCTGTTGCCCCACAGCAGGTATCAGTGTGAGCCCACGCAGAGGACAGCGCTGGAGAGGAAAGAATAAGCACTGCTTGTCCTTGAAGCCTCCACCTTAGCTTTAGAAGCTAAAATGAATCAATCCACATTGCTGCGTACCACAGTATTACCTGCCCAGCTGCATCCTGATTCTGAAGAGCTTCAAACTTTTGAGATGCAGTAGACTCTATTTCTTCACTTACTTGTTTGCTTTGATCTTCATCTGAGTAATGAAAAAGAATAAATGCATCAGGCTTAAAAACGTGGGCTCGACCCTCCGAATCCCAGCAACAGATTTTGTGTGCTAGACTGTCTCTGCTGAAAGGCTTGTTTTTAACAGCAACACAGAATCACAGGACATTAGGGGTTGGAAAAGACCTCCAGAGATCATCCAGACCAATCCCCCTGACACAGCAGGATCCCCTAGATCCAGTCACACAGGAGCACAGCCAGGGGGGTCTGAACCGTCTCCAGAGAAGGAGACTCCACAACTCCCCTGGGCAGCCCCTGCCAGGGCTCTGGCACCCTCACTGGGAACAAGGTCCTTCTCACACTGGTGTGGAACCTCCTCTGCTCCAGCTCCTTGTTGTATCATTGGGTGCCCCTGAGCAGAGCCTGGCTCCATCCTCCTGACACCCACTCTTTCCATATTTATAAACACTGACGAGGTCACCCCTCAGTCTGCATTTCTCCAGGGTAAAGAGCCCCAGCTCCCTCAGCCTTTCCTCGTAAGCGAGGTGTTCCACTCCATCATCTTCGTGGCCCTGCGCTGGACTGTAACAGTTGACATGGACCCTCCTATAGCTACTGGGCTACAACTTCGTTAGATTGGACTTCAAGGGGAAAAAACCAGTCAGAGACTTGGTTGTACATTAAGTATGGAACAAGACACAGTTTGGAAGCAATTCCTAACTCATCTATTCTAAGCAATACAATTTTACTCTATCTGCAGAGGGTAAAGTAGCCATCCCTGCATGTGTTTAAAGATGGTTTGGATGAGGTGTTGGGGCATGTGGTTTAGGGGTGAGCTTGTAAGGGAGGGTAGATGATGGCAGGGGTCTTTGCCAGCCAGAGTGGTTCTGTGATTCTGCAGAGAGTAAGAGGAGGCATTCATGTTTTGAGCAGTACAGACCATGAGTACAAGCAAGGTCTCTTGATACTCAGATTAGTTCTCCTCAAAGAAGTGAAACTCAGAACAGGTCGTATTCAAGGCAGAGACCTTGCTTACTGGTGCAAGCAGGGACAAGGAAACAGGGATTGAAATTACCTTTTCTGTTGCCAAACCTAGCTAGCTCTCTAAAACACACTCCACTTCAGACAAAAGATGGCTGCTCTCGCATCAGTCTTTGCCAGTCTGTTTATTTCACAGAATGACAGGGCATTAGGGATTGGAAGGGACCTCCAAAGATCATCCAGTCCACAGCAGGATCCCCTAGATCTAGTCACACAGGAACATGGCCAGGTGGATTTGAAACATCTCCAAAGGAGACTCCACAGCCCCCCTGGGCAGCCCCTGCCAGGGCTGCTGGCACCCTCACCACAAAGAAGTTTCTTCTCAGATTGATGTGGAACCTCCTCTGTCCAGCTCCCAGCCACTTAGTTTATAAGGGCTGGAAGGGGCCTTCCAAAGCCACTGGGTCCAACCCTCCTGCTCAGGCAGGACACAAATCACAGGGCAGCAGAACCACCTGAAAAGCCTCAGTCAGCTCCACAAACCCGCATCCAGCCGGGGCTGGAACATCTCCAGGGAAGGGGACTCCTACAGCCTCCCTGGGCAGCCCCTTCCAACAGTTAATGACCCTGACTGGAGAGAAGTTTTTCCTCAGATTGGGGTGAAACTCCCTGTGTCCAAGCTGGCACCCAGCCCCCCTCATCCTGTCTGATGCCACTGAGCAGAGAGGACACCGGCCCTCATGGATTTATAGACAGGGGTTAAATCCCCTCAGAGCCTTCTCTTGTCCAAACTGAAGCCCCAGTGTCCTCACTCCCTCTCCACGAGGCAGTTGTTCCAGACCCCCAGTCATCCTCGTCGCTCTGCACTGAGCTCTCTCCATTAATTCTCTCTCCCTCTTGAACTGGGGAGCCCAGAGCTGGACACGGGGTTCCAGGTGCAGCCTCACTACAGCACAATGAAGGGGTAGAAGAAGCTCCCTTGATCTGCTAGATTTTAAGGCAGACTTTAGCAGTTTAACACACCAACACACCAAGGTTTAAAATCATCAAGCACTGGAATGGGCTGCCCAGGGGGGTGGTTGGGTCACCATCCCTGGATGTGTTTAAGGGTCGTTTGGATGAGGTGCTGAGGAATGCAGTTTAGGGGTGAACTTGTGTTGGGATAGATGGTGGACTCGATGATCCTGGGGGTCTTTTCCAACCAGAGTGACTCTGTGATTTGCCTGAGATGTCTACAGTAATTTAGCTAGAAGCGTGTTCAAAGCACCTGTATCTGCAAGTCAGCTTCCCTGTTGGTGGACAAGAACGCAGACTCAACGTGCAGAGCAGGAGGAAACCCAGGGGTTAGAGGTGGTGGTTTCTCCAGGGGTATCACAGATGTGAGACTTCACAGAAACCATCACATGTCGCCTTGATTAACCCAGCTCCATGTCTCATTATCAACAGCCTTGCAGGTGTCAGAAGTTAATTAATACAAGCCTCTTGCTGTCGTGTAAATATTGATGTGTTGTTTCTGACTTCAGAGAGAAACCAAGCCCCTCAGCGGCTCCGCCACCCACCGCCGTCCAACGCGGCCGCGTCGCTGTTCACGCACAGGCGACTGCGGAAGGACGGCGGCACCGCTGCCCCGCGCGACGCGAGGAACGCGAACAAAGAGAGAATTAGAATAATTCACTGATTGCCGGGTTCTTAGCGGAGGTAACAGTCAGCAGGATCAAGAAGCCAGTTCACCATGAAGCCTGATGAAAAGCCCTTGAGTCATTCCCACTGCATCATGTTTTCTAGCTGCTAATTCCTGACACCATATAGAGTAACAAGCAAATTACTGTAATTACCCCGCAACGTAAGTGGCATATCAGTACTGCGCTGAAGGCGGCGCTGGGCGTGCTCTCTCATTAGCGTTCAGCGTGACGTGTGGAAGGCAAAAATAACATCAACCTGTGCTCCCCACTTACGAGCTAAAGAGCTTGAAACATTCCTCATGGGGTTTGTTTTCGCTTTCTACACGCGAACGTTACAGGACTCCAGGAGGGAACGCAGCTTGCACTTTAAATTCTCAGGCTTTGGATCCACTAGAATGAAGTCCACATCATGGAATCACAGAACATCAGGGATTGGAAGGGACCTGGAAAGATCATCAAGTCCAATCCCCCTGCCACAGCAGGATCCCCCAGATCCAGTCATCAGGGATTGGAAGGGACCTTGAAAGATCATCCAGTCCAATCCCCCCGGCACAGCAGGATCCCCTAGATCCAGTGGCACAGGGACACGACCGGGTGGGTTTTGGGGACAGCTGTCTTCCTCCAACTCTTATGTGCAAGACGCTTCTGCGCAGGGGATGGTGAGTCTGCAGGAGCAGCTCTAGGACTTTTTTGTTCCCTTTTCTGCTCCATGGCTGTCAGCCCCGAGATACCAGCTGGTGACTAGCACTCTGCAGTTCCCTAGCTGCCTGTATTGCCTGCTGCTTTGTGTGCAGACAAGCAGACACACAACAACCTAACAGTGATGGGGATTTTTAATTCTATTACTGACAATTATTAGCTAGCAAAATGTTGCCCTTCTGCAGAAAAAGCCCTCTGACACTGAAAAACCAAGACGACGACTGTAAATCATTTACGTGACGCTTCCGTTGTACAAACAAGTCACAGGCTCCTGCTAGTGGTTTTTAACCAGTTGCAGTACAGTAGCTTGAAGATCTGCTGTTGTATCATTACCAGTATAAAAATCACAGGATCATTCCAGTTGGAAAAGACCCCTGGGATTGAGAGTGCAACCATCAGCCCCACTCTGCAAGGTCACCCCTAAACCAGATCCCCCAACAGCACATCTGAGCCACTTTTAAACTCATCCAGGGATGGGGACTCAACCACCACCCTGGGCAGCCCAGTCCAGGCCCTGACCACTCTCTCCAGGATGAATCTCTTCCTGATGGTCAGTCTGACCGTCCCCTGGTGGAGATTGAAGCCCTTCCCTCTGCTTCTGTCACTAATGACCTGTGAGAAGAGCCCAGCAGCAGCATCTCCAGAGTGTCCTCTCAGATAGTTGTAGAGAGCCATGAGGTCTCCCCTCAGCCTCCTCTTCCTCAAACTGAACAGCCCCAGCTCTCTCCATCTCTCCTCATCACATTGATTCTCCAGGCCCTTCCTCAGCTTCTTTGTCCCTGTCTGCACTTGCTCCAGCACCTTGCTGTCTCCCTGGTACTGAGGTGCCCAGAAATGGACATAGCACTCAAGGTGGGACCCCACCAGTGCTGAGTAGAGGGGGACAATCACCTCCCTACTCCTGCTGGACACACAGTTTGTAACACAGGCCAGGAACAACGAACAACATAACAAAGAGTTGCTCCCTGATATCCCAAAATCTCATCATCTAGAAGACTTTAAACACTCAGGAAAGAGAGAAGTTGGACCATAAAGAAATAAGATGACACAAGTGACTGGGACAGCACAATAGCCACAGTTAAGTAGCTGCTTAGCTACTGACAGTCATTAGAAACAGATTTGAAATCAAGGCTTCAATTACTAGCTAACTGATAGCTGGTAAATGCTCAGCTTTCCACAACTTGAAACCTAGGTTTATCCCATCCCTGGTCCAGACCAGCTGCCCACAAACAACAATCACTTCTGAGTCATAGAATCACAGAACACTAGGGACTGGAAGGGACCTGGAAAGATCATCCAGTCCAATCCCCCTGCCCCACAGCAGGATCCCCTAGATCCAGCTGCACAGGTACATGGCCAGGAAGGTTTCAAATGTCTCCAGAGAAGGAGACTCCACAACCTCCCTGAGCAAGTCAGAGAACAGGGCTAGAAAAAAGTTCTCTCCTGAATTAAAAAACACCAGGCATCCATCTCCAAATCAGATGCAGTAGTTTTGCCTTCATGCTAGTAGCCCTATAGCCTCTTCCAGTCTTTTGCAAAACCTACTCAGAAGTAGAAATGACTGGATTTCCTCTTATCTAGCATTTCAGAACACAGATACCTTGCTGAACGCTCGGCTTCTCCGGCATTTTGAGAACATCTTCGGGATGCGGTTTACAGAGCCCATGGAAAGGCCTTAAGTCAAAACACTCTTGAAGCAAGGAAACATTTACTTGTGACTGTAAGCTCATGAATCCCACCACGGTGCCACCATCCTGAAATGCAAAAACAACATCACACATTAAAAAGCTGGGCAGGTGAGCTTAGGTCAAGACGAGAAAACTGAACAGAAAAACTTGTCAAGTATAAAGGCCAGTGCTCCTTGTCAGGCTGTGCTTCATAGAACAGCATAAGGGAGCTACTTCAGCAACATTTAAAGAGCTTTGGTAAAAAATACTGGTAGTACGTGTATTGGGATCTCTGTGTTAGGCATCATAAATCTCTTTTTAAATATGACTACCAAGAGCATTAGGAATCTCACAGGATCACAGCACATCAGGGGTTGGAAGGGACCTCAAAACATCATCCAGTCCATCCCCCTGACACAGCAGGATCCCCTAGATCCAGTCACACAGGAACATGGCCAGGAGGGTTTGAAATGTCTCCAAAGAAGGAGACTCCACAGCCCCCCTGGGCAGCCCCTGCCAGGGCTCTGGCACCCTCACCATGAAGAAGGTCCTTCTCACACTGATGGGGAACCTCCTCTGCTCCAGCTCACACCCACTGCCCCTTGTCCTGTCACTGGGTGCCCCTGAGCAGAGCCTGGCTCCATCCAGACACCTGTCCCTTCCATACGTCTCAACACATCACACTCCTTTTTGATTCTATGATTCTATAAAGTGTGGAGAGCACACTTTGGCCAGGCTCAGAAAGGCCTATGTGCAGCTTGGTCTAGGGGATCCTGCTGTGGCAGAGGGCTGGACGGGATGGTCTTTGGAGGTCCCTTCCAACCCCTAATGCTCTGTGATTCTGTGATAGTGCACACAACTTCCTGGTGAAGCACAGGTAATCCAAACAGCCCTCCTCCCTTCGTACACATACCAAAAGCCTCCTTTCCAAACCCAGCGAGAACTCAGCGCCCGCACTTGTGTAGCTGTTCCATCAGGCCATAGAAAACAAAACAAATAAAAGTTTCACTTCTTTCCTCCGCACCCCCTCCCTCCAACAACAAGTGACTGTTTGTTTGCGCGAGCGGACAAAAGGCGGGTGGCCGCGGCTGTCTGGCGGCTCGCTGGGTCACGGCGGGCCCGAGGCTCAGCAGCGACTGATTAACCAATCCATCCACCATATGTGCGCCGAGAGGCTGCCAGCTTCCTGCTCTGCAGGGAAAATTGGCAGCTACCGGGCTGCGTGCGGATGCATCTTCCCAATCTGTGGCCACGGCGGCGGCGGCGGCAGCAGCAGCAGCGAGTACCAACCGAGGGCTGCAACACCTCTCGCTGGAATCGCACCGAGCTCTACGCGCACGACGGAGATGTTTTATTTATAACGACGGCCGCTCGCAAGGCGCTATTACCCTAATGGTTTATTGTTTCCCATTTGGCTCCCAATGGCAGTGATTACACGTTGAGGCTTTACAAAATCATTTGCTATAGAAAGCAAGCTCGGGGAATTAAGGAGGTTATGTTGCCTATCAGCTTACAATCCCGTGCACAATTACCGGCACATGAAAACCTTAACAGGAATTTTTCAGCAGGAGGACTATTACGGCTTCTTTCTTATTCAAATTAATTCCTGGGTTTCTGTCTTCAGCAAAAAAAAATCCAACTGCCTGAGCCAGGAGGTGGGAAGAAAGAATATCTATAGCATTTAGCTGTGGAAGTATCGCTGGCGACAAGCTTTCACATGCAATATTCATTTTCAGCAGCAATGAAAACTGGGCATCTATAATGCAAACGTCTAACACGGCAGCATGGAGCTCGGGACGGTCTGTTCCAGAAGCTGCACAATTACTGGGAACTGCTGCTTCATTTCCCCAAAAAGAGACATTACCCCTAAAGAAAGACACAAAATGCATGGCAGAGAGCACTGCGTGTGCGCAGATCATTGACTCTACCGTCACAGAATCACAGGGCATTAGGGATTGGAAGGGACCTCAAAAGATCAGCCAGGCCAATCTCCCTCCCACAGCAGGATCCCCGAGATCTAGTCACACAGGAACATGGCCAGGGGGGTTTTAAACCTCTCCAGGGAAGGAGATGCCACAGCCCCCCTGGGCAGCCCCTGCCAGGGCTCTGGCACCCTCACCATGAACAAGGTCCTTCTCACACTGATGGGGAACCTCCTCTGCTCCAGCTCACACCCACTGCCCCTTGTCCTGTCACTGGGTGCCCCTGAGCAGAGCCTGGCTCCATCCTCCTCACACCCACCCTTCACATATTGATCAACATCCATGGGGTCACCCCTCAGGCTCCTTCTTTCCCAGCTCCAGAGCCCCAGCTCCCTCAGCCTCTCCTCAGCAGGGAGATGCTCCCCTCCCTCCATCATCCCTGTGGCTCTGCGCTGGGCTCTCTCCAGCAGCTCTGTGTCCTTCTGGAGCTGAGGGGCCCAGAGCTGGACTAAATCATCCAGATGCAGTCTCAGCAGGGCAGAGTAGGTGGGGAGGAGAACCTCTCTCAGTCTGCTAACCATCCTCCTTCTGATCCACCCCAGGATGCCGTCGGCCTTCTTGGCCACCAGGGCACCTGCCCAAAGTGAGCGTGTGCTTTTTATTCACCGAGCGGCAGCGGGAGCTGTCACTCCCATGCAACATCACTCGCGTTGTGATGAGATGAAACCACAGCTCACGGCAGACTGACCTCACAAACAACAGCCTGATTCTCCTCATCTTGACATGCTATGAGATCAGCGAGGAAATATTCACGATAGGTTTCTTTCAGAGTCTCACTTTGACGTGTCCAGATTGGCATGAGCTCATCATAATCTTCCAACCTACAAAAAAGATTCCAGAATCAATCACAGAATTATTGAGGCTGGAAAAGACCTCTAAGGCCATCAAGCTCAGCCCATGACCTAACATCAGCACTAGACCAAGTACCACATCCAGTCTTTTCTTAAACACCTCCGGGGACGGTGACTCCACCACCTCCCTGGGGTGAGATTGGATACAGTCCTAAAGCTCTGTCATGAACAGGTCCTGGTACTTGTATTCTGCTCTGCTGGCAAGTGGACAAACATTACAAATACCCCATCCAAAGTCTCCACCCACTAACAGCTGACTTCCCCTAGGACACATCCCCAGAGCACAGTAAGCAGGGAGCTTCAGCACCAGGGCACCTACAATCTGGATTGCCCAGAGATGATATTTGCCTCTCCCTGACAAAACTCAAGGGCATCCCAGCTCAAAATCCTCTTGCCTGAGGCACCTCAGGCCAGGTGGCCTGGGGCTCTAGGCCTCATTTTCACAGGATCCCCTAGATCCAGCCGCACAGGAGCAGTCGCGGTGGGTCCCCAGAGAAGGAGGCTCCACAAGCGCCCTCAGCAGCCCCCGCCAGGGCTCTGGCACCGTCTCCGGGCGCTCTCTGCCCGAGCTGCTCCTGCCCTCTGGCGGCCGTGCTGCAGAACCGCAGGAAGCGGCTGCTCGGCTCCACTCCGGATCCGCGAGAAGCCTTAAAGCGAAGGGGACGGGCCAAACGTCCCCGGGCTTCCGACTTCAGCAAACGCGGACTGAGCTCCCAAGCGCTGGCCGGCTCCAGCCTAGGACTGACTGATGGGTTTTGCTTCTCCTCTGGTCTTGCCCATCTCTGTTTAACATCTTCATTGATGATCTCGGTGAGGACACAGAGTGGGCCATTAGCAAGTTTGCACCAAGTTCGGTGGGAGTGTCCATCTGCCAGAGGGTAGGAGGCTCTTCAGAGAGACTTGGACAGATAGGAGCCATGGGCCACTGTTAATGACAAGAGCTTCAGTAAGGCCAACTGCCACATCCTGCACTTGGGCCACGACAGCCCCTGCAACGCTGCAGGCTGGGGCAGGGTGGCTGGAGAGCTGCCTGGCAGAGAGCAACCTGGGGGTTCTAATGGACAGGAAGATGAACATGAGCCAGCAGGGTGCCCAGGTGGCCAAGAAGGCCAAAGGCATCCTAGAATCATGGCTTTGAATTAGAAATGCTGTGGCCAGCAGGAGTATGGAGATTATTGTACCCCTGTATTTGTCACTGGTGAGGCCACATCTTGAATATTGTGTCCAGTTTTGGGCACTTCAATCCAAGACAGAAGTGGAGATGCTGCAGCAGGTGCAGAGGAGGGCAGCTAAGGTGGTGAAGGGTCTAGAGAATAAATCTGATGAGGAAAGGCTGAGAGAGCTGGGGCTCTTTAGTTTGAGGAAGAGGAGGCTGAGGGGACACCTCATCACTCTTCACAACTACCTGAATGGACGTTGTGGAGAGGTTGGTGCTGGTCTCTTCTCACAAGCAATTCCTTCAAAGGAAGTTATTTCCAAAAGACAAGAGTACAGAACCTATAACACAACCCCTGTGACTCATCTGGAGCATTAATTCAAAAGATGCAGCTCAAAAGAAGTTCCAAGAACAATGAAATCCTACAGAAATTCAAAGTAATTCATTTTCTTTCTATCTCAGCTCTTTGTATCTCAAACCAACAGTGCAGTCTTCCTCTTCTTCGCAGGTTGTATCTAAGGGGAAAGCTGCAGTAAGGTTTTCTGTTACAGAACTGCAGCACTTCAACACAATTAATTAGCACAGCAATCCTGGTAATGTGCTCTGAAACCTCACACAAACCAATCTAACTAAAGGAAAGAGAGACTACTCTGAGAGAAAGCAGTTGTCCCCTAGGTTAGGTAACACAGCCCATCTCTGGAACAGGTGTTCTGCCAACTGCTCCAAGCCCCACGTGGCCCCTGCTGCTCTAAAAGACAGGGTGACACAAGGCTACACATCACAGAATCACAGAACATTAGGGATTGGAAAAGACCTCCAAAGATCAGCCAGGCCAATCTCCCTGCCCCACAGCAGGATCCCCCAGACCCAGTCACACAGGAACATGGCCAGGCGGGTTTGAAACCTCTCCAGAGAAGGAGACTCCACAGCCCCCCTGGGCAGCCCCTGCCAGGGCTCTGGCACCCTCACCATGAACAAGGTCCTTCTCACACTGATGTGGAACCTCCTCTGCTCCAGCTCACTCCCGCTGCCCCCTGTCCTGTCACTGGGTGCCCCTGAGCAGAGCCTGGCTCCATCCCCCTCACACCCACCCTTCACATCTTGATCAACATCCATGGGGTCACCCCTCAGGCTCCTTTTTCCCAGCTCCAGAGCCCCAGCTCCCTCAGCCTCTCCCCATCAGGGAGATGCTCCCCTCCCTCCATCA